>NJDD01001561.1:43406-92375 GCA_002245505.1 Calephelis nemesis | reverse complement strand
TGTTGTATTCTTAAATATCTTATTAACAACTTTTTAACACACATATTCCGCAAATAAATAATTTTCATTTCATTTCATTTCATTTCATTTCATTTCATTTCATTTCAACGTGTTCACGATGAAACGGCACATAATATGTTGATATATATTTTTTATCTAACTCAAGTAAAATTAACTGGCGTAGACATACCAGTTCATTCAGGTAAATAACTGGTATTCCAACGTCGGCACATTCTTTTTACATTAAGTAAGTCCGGATAAAATTTTCTTATCATCTTAAAATCGCAAAGTTGAATATTTTTTTTTAAAAAGTAAATAAAAATATTTTGTCTAAGAAACCCATTTTCAATATATTTTCTTTTATACTAAATTTATTATAAAATATGTTTCATCCTAATAAGAGCTCGGTGAAGGTCGATTTAGGTTCGGATCTTAGACCATAGAGGTCTTCGCAATTTGATATAGTCGTAATCTTACTCAAGAATTGACAGGTTATCGAATACAACTTTTTAAACCTGTCAAGTTTTAGAGATTAACGCGAACAAACAAACAAATAACTCTTCAGCTTTATCAATTTAGACTTTCAGATAACTATCACAGGTGGTAAGTAAAACCATGACCTAAAGACGATTTATGATGGTAGTTACTATCATAAATGGAAACATGGCTAGGTAATGTACTGATATATTGTGAAATAAAATTTAATGTAAAAGATTACTTTGATATAATTATATGAAATTATGTGATATGTTGTTTGAGAATATTAGTGAGGGGTGTCAAATGTCAGGGACACGTGCATGATATACCTTTTCAGTTGGTTTTAATAGGATTATCTATACTAGTATTATGAAGATGAAATGTTTGATTTTTTGTTTGTTTGAAATGAATAGGCTCCGTTAGTACTGGACCGATTTCAAAAATTCTTTCACCTTTAGAAAGCTACATTATCCCTCAGTGACAAAGGCTTTGTTTCAACAAAATCGGTGCAGTAAACGCCAGCTTACCCAGGCGAAACTGCGTGAAACTGCTAGTATCTAATGAAATAGTTGGAGTCGGTTTTTGCAATGAAGCTGCTAGTAACTTACAAGGCTAATAAATTTTCCTGATGGTTCCAAATAGACATTACCTACAGCAACAAATATGTTGATTCCGAGGATTTACTCTTAAGCCGCTTGCATGTATGTTTACCGGCTACAGTAGTTTCATGAGAAATAAGAACAGATGAAAAAAATAACAATAAGGCATTATGGCTAATAGGGTCTTGGTCTATAAAAAGAAATAGAAAAAATAAGCATTTTAGTAATTCGATACGGTATAATATTTAAGCATTTGTCATTCATTGACCCGTCGTTGGTCGAGGGATTAGTTTACACCAACGAACAACAGCGAGACTTAGGTTCGATTTCCGATATAGGCAGCCAATTGTGTGGTGAACTTATAGATGTCTATATTTACGGATGTGGGTGTATTTACAGTACTTATGTATTTATAGATTTCTATGTATTAGTATCGTTGTCTCATAACAGAAGCATATTATTTAAGGGTTATACTCAATTTGTGTAATTTGTGCAGGGATAATTGTTTACTTATTTATCTTTTTAGAGCGAGAGACTGGGAATTGCCCAGCAACATTTAACCCAGAAGAATTAATTGCTTTCAAAGTGATAAGTCTTTATACCTGTTGTGACATATAATATTAGACTACTATTCCAATAGTTTTTTTTATGTCATTGGAAGGCAAACAAGCAGACGGATTTCCTGATGGTAAGAAATTCCCGCCACTTAGAGACACCAAAGGTGGTAATGGTGCGTTGCCAACCAGAGGCCGGGATATTAGGCCTTGAGCAAAAGTAAGTTTACCGGCTACCTCACCCTCCGAACCGGAACACGTCATGACGTTATGGCAGCAGGAATAGGTGAGGTGGTGGTACCAATCCGGGTGAGTCGCTGCGAAACTCTGCCACCTAGTTAGATGTCACGATGTTAGTGACGGCAAGCCTATGCTCGCCTTTTACGAGCTGCCTGGCACAGGAAGGCAGATGGTCTATTCTACAAAGGAGCCCGGACCAACACGGGGGAAAATAGTACATAAAAATGATTTAAATTGATTTGTAACTTCACCTTGGCCCAGATTCAGCTCTTTGATGTAGCAAGAATGATGAAGAGATGCAGTGCTGAAACAAGTGAATGAAATTGTATGTCTTGGTAGTGCTTTTAGCAAGGAAGGAAGGTACACCGCGGATGTAGAAAGGAGAGAGTGTGCAAAGAATAGTGTGATTGGGGAACACTGGGTAAACTATTTCAAAGAGGGTATGAATCAGGCTACTAGACTCGCTTTGCATAATTCTCTCCTTATCCTATCACTTTTTTATGGAAAGTAAGATATTCGAAATTATCTCTTTGATAACTACGGTGCATTTAATTTTAATAATATTTGATATTAATAATTCGGTATTACGGTCACCGATCGTATTCGCAGTAATGAGATCAGAGAGAGAGGCGGNNNNGGAGTTGGCACATGAGAAAGAGCATTCCGTTATCTTGACCACAGAGTTCTCAAAAGAGATAAGCAAACTATGCAGTGTGGTTATTGTTGACATGATCCAATCATTCAAGTATTATCTGAGGATAGTTCCGAAACCTGCATGTTTGAATGAAACTAATAATTAATGTGTAAATCTACCTAGGTGTACCAGAAAAGCGGCGTCTGGCACTGGACGCATCCTGCCTACTTATCAAGGGGCTCGGCTTGCACAAACGACTGTAAATATGTCAGCTCTTTAATAAAATTTTAATTCACAAAAGCCGAAAGATTTGCCAATTTTTTTTCTAGAAATATGGCAGAAAGAAAAAGTCTCGTCGATAACCGTAGCAGATAATAAAAGTAACCTGAGTACAGATAATAAATAAGTGTGACAAACGCGCGCATTCGCTAGCAGTATTTCAATATAATTGCCTGGATAAAAAACTTCGCGTCGAGGATTGATTAAAATCAGAACTTCATCTGTAATTAAAAAACACTGCGTTTTAAAAAAAAACTCTTTGTGCTGCCGAATATTCAGACATTCGTTGCGCTGAACCAACTCTTTCATACGTCAGCTTTAAATCAAAATGTATCAAAAGATTTTAGTCAAATTTCACACTATTGTTTCATTGCAGAGGGCGGGGTTTTTTTGCGATTCGTATTTTAAACTATTGTCATTGAGTTTTTTTTAATTAGAATTGAGCGGAGTCATTTTTCATGCATCGCTTGCTATCTGATTTACCTGCCAGTGTTTTTTTTTACTTTTTTTAAAGGGTTGTCATTGTGCCATGTATATGAAAGTGTAAGGACCGGTTTTATTATCTTGTAAAATATTGTGTTGCATTCTTTTTATGAAATTGATAACCACTTGAATGATATGCTTATTTTGAAACTCGTTTTTTTTCTTTTTAGGTATAATTCCGAATTTCGGGCGTAGTATTTTTCCGCAACTTTAGTTTGACCTCGCTGTCTTTGATTGTGCCGAATGTTATTTTAGCTTTTCGTCGTCGATATCAAGTTTTTGCCATTCATGTTTGGAGCTATTGTTATTGAGATTTTTTACTAACTAGAGTTGTCATTTTTTACGCATCTCTCACTGACTGATTTGTTTGCCAGTTTTTTTTTGTTTTTGAAGGGTCGTTAATACGTTATACGTTTTTACGAACGTGTTAAAATTATCGTGCTTGGCATGAGGTTACATAGCTTTTATATTATCATATCTATTTAAATACTCATAATTATTACCAATTCTGTAATATTTTTTTACATTTTTTCAAAGAATTAATTCATGAATTTTATCTAACCCCATAAATCAAAATATGTTTTTGGTGTTAGTCAACTATGTAAATACATAAAAAATATTTATATAGATACCAGAACAAATTCATAAACATACCCAGACCCATGAATACAGTCATCTAGATACTAATCACACAAATGCCTGCTCCCGTCGGGTATCGAACCGGAGTCTCACGGTTGGTCGACAAAAATCGGTTTTACAATTTTACGATGTTTAAATTATTATTATATTTATCCTAAAACTAACAGTTTAATTAATACATCAAAACCATTTTAATATTCTCAAACATGTTTTTTGATTGCCAAAAAAAAAAGTAAGGCGAATATTTGATTTAAAAAGTATAGTGAATTTGTTTATTTGCATAAACATGTAGCATTTTAAGCATAATTATATGTAATTATCTGTAAGAAATGAGTTTGCTAATAATAGAGTTGTTTTTTAAGTTACAAAATTTATATTAAATGGATAGGACAACGGTGGTCCAAGAAACCGACGTGTTAATTGTGTTGAAAGAAATAAAAAGCTAGTTATTTGTTTTAAATTAAATTAATA
Source organism: Calephelis nemesis (assembly GCA_002245505.1). Lineage (NCBI taxonomy): Eukaryota > Metazoa > Arthropoda > Insecta > Lepidoptera > Riodinidae > Calephelis > Calephelis nemesis. Next base: position 87,999 of record NJDD01001561.1, on the reverse strand, counting down.
CTGCAAGTCCATTAACAAGTTAGTTTCAAAGCCCGGTGAAGTTGTAACCGCGAGGTTGGCAACACATTAGTCATTTTAAAAAAATACCTATATCTTAAAATGAATCCTTTGGCCGTCACGCCACGCTTTAACTGGTGTACTAACTTTGCTAATTCTTTTTTAATATGTTATTTCTAAAAAAAATAATCTTTACGCCCATATCCCCGAAAAGTTGGCAGAGGTAAAACCAGGACACCACTACTATTCGCAGATACTCAGTTCCGAAATGCGATAGGCTTGCTACTCCTATCACCAGCTTACCTTCACGCTAAGTCCTTTACGACGTAGGCAGAGAGTATCGAGTGCCAAAATTCATGATCCTGACAAACTTGTCTGACTTCCTATACATTCATTACCCTTTTAAACACACCTGTTTCGGAACCTCTTGACACCTATCCTACCTAACCTACTTTGACATATCGCCAACCGGGCACATAATATCTAATCCTGGGTAAAGTTTTTTTATTAAAAAAAATAAAAAATGCAATTCCTTTTCGTTGCCAAAAACGATGGTAGTTTACGGTAAATAGGTTTAAATTTAATTAGATATTTCAGTTTTTTGTTTATAATTACTAAAACTAGTTATAAATATAAATGATTTGCTTCAAACTTAAAATATTGTACTTTTTATAAACTTTAATGTATCTGAACGCCGAAATGTGGTAGAATATGTTGGTATACTATTTTTTTTGTAATATAATATTAACACTCGTATTCGGCAAAAAAAAAAAACATTTCATTTCGTTTTAAATTGTTAGATTTATTATAAAATCAATAAGGTATAAAAACAAATAAATTCAAATTTGACTCTTGAAAATTCGGTATCCCTTTAATTTATTTTTTAATTGATTTTTCATTCTCTTATTTTTAGTACGTTAAAGTTTTGTAAAACTAAATGTTATTCTTCTGTTATTTCACTTCATAGTATTAAACAAAGACTTTCAGCTGTCTGTCCCAACGATTAGATCTTTAAAACTGCCAACCGGTTTTGATGCGTTTTATTTATTAGATAATATGATTGGAGAGGAATATTTTAATCTACACATATAATAAATCTGTAGAAGGATTAATTCCGTACGTCGAAAATATTGAAAAAATAAATAGCAGGGAGTGTTACTGGATCGATACCAAACCCAAATATGTGACTAAAAAAAATTTTCTCTCTCTGTCTGTCTATCTGTATGTTCAGGCATCACGTGAAAACTAACGTTTCGATTTCGATGAAACTTGGTATAATTATACCTTATTATCCTGGGCATAAAATGGAATACTTTTTATCTTGGAAAAATACGTAGAAAAAAATCTTATTGTTTTAGTTTTATCACGCGAAGACTGCGTTCTGCGTGCGAAGCTGGTTATGAAATGTAATGAATTTCGTTATTAAAAATACATTTTTATTTCCATAAGCCCTGATGATTACTTACTATATGTTTTATATAAATTATCGTTTATATCACTGACAAATATAAAAATTACAGAAGAAGCATTTTTATTTAATCATTTTGTAAACAGAACAATGGCAAAAGCAATATGTTAATTAATAAAATCCATGTTTCATGATCTTGATGCTATAGTTCAGGGAATTTTAAAAATTGTTTGACTCAATTACAATATACGTATGTTGCATTATTTTAAGCGGTGGCATTGACTATATTTTTATGCAAACTATATAATTAGTAATAATTAAGACAGAAAAGTAACTATTAAGCTGGGACGAAGTTGAATACTGCTTTTATTTTTGTATCATTTCCATGATGTTTGTATTTTATGAATTAACTTTCTATCATCTTTCATAAGTTCTTTCATTAGGATTTCAATTCGTAAATTATCTCAGATTTTCTAATAGAAAAACAGAGTCTAGAATAATTCCTAAAGACTATTAATTTTCTGAGTAAATTCAAAAATGTTTCTGAGTTTATATTTTTAAATTAACAAGTTTTTGAGATTCTTGTCTGTTTGGTTTTTTATCACTTTGCTTAAAATGTGATATTTTTTGTAAAAGTACCTAATATTTGTCCAAAGAGTTTCCAATACTTTTATTTTTACTCTTAAACGTCATTGCTCACCTCTTTCGTGTATTAAGTTATTTATTTCCGTAAGGGACTTAAAATATAAAATTCTTACATTAGCAACGCAGAAAGAGTGTTTGTGAGTGGTGTGTTACCAACCACTATATCTATGTATATAAAAGGAATCCCCATTTCGCGTGGTTATCGCATAAAGTCTGAACTGATGGACTAATTTTGATATTTTTTTGTGTTGTTACTGTCAGAAGGTTGTTATATGCCTGCCTTTGTCGGAAATCGAACCCGAGCTTCGCGGTATGTCGATTGAGTTAGGTGTATACGAGCCTCGGTTACCGAAGCGGTAGCATAAAAACCAAGCACAAAAATAATCTTTTATTAAGGTGCACTAAGCGTAGTGTACCAAAACGAATAGATCAATATTTTTCAAAGTAAGAAGCGGATCACTTCTGGTAAATAATGATAAGTTAAAAATATATATATTATATTTAATTCAAGGTCTTTTTTGTAGCATAAAACACTAATAAGCACATTGCATGAATGATAGTACGAACTACCATAGATGTTATAGTGCAAGTCTACTAGCTACCTTACCCTCTGAAAAGAAACATTCTCCTATCATGATATCATCAGAATAGGAAAAGCGATGGATTTTGCCGTGCTTCGGTAGGTCTTGCTGAAAATTTGTTAAAAAATCTTATCGCATTGTAGTCTTAACAACATTACTTGCACCATTACTTTCCAAATATTTTCACGAATGTTTGTCAATTTTTTATTTTCAATTTTATTTTTGTTTCTAAAACATTAATTAATTATTTATATTTTGGCCATTATAAATGTGAATATCATCTGTAACGGGAGCTCATTTAGTAAGTATGTACCTACTGAGAACTGTGTACATAACTAACAACTATGGACATAACTACCCGCGTAAACGGTAAAGAAAGAATTAAAAAATTTGGCTACGGGATTTGAATTCTCAGTAGCCCAAAATATGGTTACAGCATTCGTCAGTTTGAAGCGAAAGGGTATACTTTTAAATCCTGTGGCGAACGAAATTTTTTATTTATTTAAAATATGATGTAGAAATGTATTAATTATATTTTATTAGGATTAGCTCAAATGTATTTTTTAATAATAGGTAATTTCATAATACAATACAATAATTTGTACTTATTAATGTCATTAGTTTTAACTGTCATTATCTTTAGCTATAGCCAGCTACCCTAAATATTAAAATGGAGAGCGAACCTAGGCTATTAGTATATTCAGCTGTCATATTTTGTATTATCGCTAACAGTGGTTGAAACTGGATATGATATGAGAGTTTTATGTAAGTTATTTTTAGTGCGGCGACGGCAGCAGCGTAGGCTTAGGAGGTGTTTTATAAGAAATAAACAAAAGATTACTTTTTGTCCAAACAAAAGGTTTTTCTAAAAATAACCTTAGTTAATATTTTACAGAAATGTGTACGGATAGTAGTAGTGTATACTACCACCGTATACTTCCTTACCTACTGGATACGGGCGAGAATCTAGGTTTTTTATTTAAATGGAATTTCAATGTACATTTATTTTTTTTTGGTTTTTATAATATTGGATGGCAAACAAGCAGACGGATTTCCTGATAGGGAACAAGCAAAATGGTGGTACCAATCCGGGTGAGTCGCTGCGAGACTCTACCACCTAGTCAGATGTCACGGTATTATTGACGGTAAGTCTATGCTCGCCTTTTACGAGCTGCCTTTGGCAGGAAGGAGTCTGTCTGCAAAGGAGCGGGGACCAACACGGGGTAAAAACTAATAGTTAGACAAATTTTTGATGCTTAATAATTTCATTCCTTTTTTTTAATTAAACATAATGTAAAGTAAGAAATGAAATAAAATACATGTTTAATTTTATATTAGAAACATATTGATTTTTTTTTATTCCCGTGTAGGTAGTAGAATAGACCAACTCGTAAAGGGCGAGCACAGGTTATAGGTCATAACAAACAAGACCACTGTGAGAGTGTTGTCGAATAATTTGAATAAGTTGGGATCTACTGCCTTACCTATTCCTGCCGCCATAGCGACTCTGCCATGTTTCGGTTCGGAGGATACTATAACCGGTAGAGTTGCACAGTAGGCCTAACATACCGGCCTCAAGATAACGAGGCACCTGTAATACCAATGCTAAGGTGTCTATAACTTAGAAGTAAAAATAATCTTGTAGTAAAAAGAAAATTCTTGTAGTTTTACCAGGAAAGTCGATTTCATCGCTGATCTCTTATGAAAAAAAATGTTTAGATTATATTTAGTACATTTGTTTATTATTTATTTGCTGAGCAAAATTATAATGTCTAAAGAAGTTAATAATGTCTATATTTTTATGAAATAGAGAGGGATTTCGTAAAAATATGTAATTCAAATTCTGTCAATGTTAAAATTTTTTGAAAAGGTATTATTAAGCATTACATTTTATAAAAATATATTGTAGAACTAAAATATATATCATGTTGTTCCTTAGTATCAGGAGACCCTCTCGTTTGCTTGTTTTATAAAAAACCTAGTACATTCCAAAGCCGCCGCGTATTTCCCATGCCTGAGATCACCGACAATGTACTCATTCAGCTTAAGTAGCTATTATAATTTATAATGGCACAAAGAACGGTGATTTCAATACTCAATACGTCATTGAATATTTTCTTAAGAAAACATGAGGAATTTGTCAACATAAAACAAAGTTTTTGTGCTGCATGTTTGACATTTTTTTTGCTGCATGTTTGACATGAAAATACATTTTTGCTGCATGTTAGATTTAAAAAAAAAACATTGTTTTTATGTTGTTATTTTTGTGCTTTGTTGGTCGAGTGGCTAGCGTACACGCCTAACTACACCGATCAACCACGAGGCCCGGGTTTGATTCCCGACGGAGGCAGGCATGATATGTGTAGTGAACATTTAAATTTCTGTATTTTTCGGTTCTGGGTGTTTATTAAATTTATTTTTGTATCTATTTAACTATTTTTATGTATTAATATCGTTGACTAACACCCATAAACATATAATTAGCTTACTTTGGGATGAGATTCAATTTGTATAACTTGTCCAGGATATTTATTATTTATTTATGTTGCATGTTTAATATTAAAAAAATTGTGTACTGCATGTTTGATAAAAAAAGTTTTTGTGCTGCATGTTTGAATTTTTGTAGGAATTTTTATACAGTGATTAAAGAAGCTATTTTTATAGGATAAGACTACGGACAGGTACACTGATCTCCTTATGATAAGATATAGCTGTGGCCTATAGATATAAGTATAAAAAATCCTATAAAACATGTGTCGTTAAGTTATATTATTTTTTTAAATATTTAAATATTTTGACATAACTATATGAGCAAGCATTCCAACATTTTCTACATAATATGTTGGAAAGCTTAAATAATTTGTAACATATTATAATACACGTATTCCGCAAATTAATAATTTTCATTTCATTTTACTATAGATGTCATGGGAGAATTGCAATCCTGGGCCAGTATTTTAGGCCTAACTTAAAGCGGTAATTAATAAGGTAACAGCAGCTATTAACAAACAACATATCGAAATCTATTTCTTTCTTCTTTAGAAAGCTTCAAGACGATTATTGTAATGGAATTAAGTTTGTTTCAATTTTTTTTTAAATTGGAAGGCCAACAAGCAGACGGATTTTCTGATAGTAAGAAATTCACGCCGCCTAATAACAACAAAGGTGGTAATGGTGCGTTACCAACCTCAAGCCGGGATGTTAGGCCTCGAGCAAAAGTAAGTTTACCGGCTACCTTACCCTCCCAACCGGAACACGTCAACGTTATGGCGAAAGGAATAGGTAAAGCGGTGGTACCAATCCAGGCGAATCGCTGCGAAACCCTACCGTGTCTGATATCGCGGTGTTAGTGATGGTAGCCTATGCTCATCTATTACGAGCTGCCTGGTAGGAAGGCGGATGGTCTATTCTGCAAAGGAGCCCGGACTAACAAAGAGAAAAAACATGGGTTCTTCGTACCTTTTGAAGTTGCGAAACTCTACCACTTAGCTGGATGCATCTGCCTAGGAAGAAGGCAAATGGTTTATTCTGCAAAGCAGCCCGGACCAACACGGGAAAAATGCCTTGCGAGTGTAGTTTGTTTGCAATGAACATCTTTTTTTTTATAGAAGAGGAGGCAAACGAGCAAGTGGGTCACCTGATGGAAAGGGATTACCTCCGCCCACTAACATCCGCAACACCAGGAGTATCACAGATGCGTCGCCGACCTTTAAGGAATGAGTACGCTCTTTTCTTGAAGGTCCCTAAGTCATAATTGTTTGGGAATACCGCCCTCGGTAACTGATTCCACAAAGGTGTTATACGGGGTAAAAAATGTCTTCGGAATCGCACAGTTGTAGATCGCCACGCATCGAGATGATGAGCATGATACCTTAAACTCTGACGCGATGTCCGAAGGTGGAAATCAGCGGCTGGAATTAAACCAAACAACTCCTCAGAGAATTCCCCATTATAGATGCGGCAGAGAACACTGAGTGACCCAACATCTCTACGCAATATTAAGGAATCAAGCCGATTGGTAATTGCCCGGTCATTGACAATTCGAATTGCTCTACGTTGAATTCGGTCAAATGGAAGGAGCTGGTACTGTGGAGCCCCTGCCCAGAGGTGAGAACAGTACTCCATATGAGGCCGAATTTGCGCTTTATATAGTTGCAAGCGATGGGTCGGCTTGAAATACTGTCTCGCTTTACTGAGCACACCAAGTTTCTTAGAGGCTATTTTAGCCTTCTCCTCCAGATGACCACGAAATTGAACATTACTCGAAATGTCAACGCCGATGTCTTAGATCATTTTAAAGATGAAAGGCTAAGGTTATCTCTTCCCATCGGGAATGCTTGTTTTGCTGTATTTTCCCATAAAAAAAGGTTTTGTGTCGGCCGAAGTAAAACGTTGATTCAAATCCTGTCTCTAATACAAAACTTTGAAGGACTGCAATAGTGACAATTTTTGAATCAAGAGTTGTCACTTTTCTTTGCCGATACTAGATATGTCTTGTTTAACGCGTTTATTTTGTAGAAGTTCGTTTATTAATTTATGCGAATTAATCAAAAATCCTACTAATATATAAATACGAAAGTTAGTATGTTGTGTGTTTGTTTGTTACTCCTGCACGCAAAAACTGTTGAACCGATATTCGTGAAATTTGTCACATACATACAGGGTAATTTGGATTAACACATAGGATAGTTTTTAGCCCGAAAAAAATGATCCTGTTAGACCATAAACCACACGAGTAACGCCACATGCAACAGCTAGTATTAAAAATACTACTAACATATAAGCAATATTTTTAAATGTAATGGTACATATTTGATAATATAGTTAAAAATAATTGTTAATAATAAAAATGAATAAACAATCTCAACTGCGCCAAGTCGGTAGGTAGATTTTTATGTTAGCTATGCCAAAGATACGGTTGCTACGAGAATTTACAAACCATGTTTTTGATTTAAAAGTTTCAGAATTTAAAGTGTTACTTAAATGTATTATTCTTATATTATCTAGCACTGACTTAATTTTATTGTTTATTTAAGCTGTGTACAAACTTACTAATACAATACATTTATGTAGTTTTGCCTCCAAAGACAGGCTTGTTGATTTAAATTTTGGGCGCCATTTTCAATCCACGCACACATTCAAATATCTTTGTGTGCAACATGTGATGGTAAAACAGTTTATAGTTTACCTACTCCATACAAGATGACGCTATAGCAAAATAATATGAACGTCTTATTAGATTTGTAATAACACTTCGCATACTAAATATTTAATAAATGATTACCAAAGCATAATTAATTATTGCTGTATAATAAATGTGCCACTTTATTTAGTACAATCTGAAACTAAAACTGAGGTCTACATATACGGTAGCAATATGTGTCAATAGATGGCGCTGTATGTCTCAAATTTACGCCATTTCTATCGGTACCAACTTAGTTATTGATGATTCTACTACAAATCGTGCCTAACGCCTCTGGTACGTGACTTCTAAAGTAAACCGCCTCATTTCTAACCAAATTGCCTCCTCACATCTTATTTGGTTCGCCTCTACGCATTTATATTCATTTATAGGAGTCTTACGAAGATATACGTTTTTTGAAACTCAAATTCTTATATGAACTTGTAAGAAAGTGTAAATCTTTCTTATTGGAATTTAAAGCAAAAATCCAACTCCAATTCTTATTTTATATTGTGAATTCTCACTGGATTCTATTTAAAGATTTTAGTCACAGTAGGTAAAACTTGTTTTATAAATATCTACAGATTATGTTGAAATATGCAAGCAACCATATAAATATTACACATTTTTGCCTTAGTGTAATAGTTATTACATACTTAATTGTACACTGTCATGCCAGTATCAACACAGAGGTTGGCAGAGGGGTGATCAGGACACCCACGATTAGGTAATTGAAGAAATTAGTCCCACTATGTGATATAAAGTGTCACTTTTCGACAACCGTGACCATATAATATCATAAAACCATAACCATTTAATAAATAGATCCATGATAAATTACATAGATTTAAATTAAATTTATTTTACTGATAGTGATAGAGGCTAACCCAACCTTAAGCTCGGAACACGACAATGGCGTGTATTCACAAGTTGCTGCTACTACCAGTAAAATTTCAAATTAAAATGTATCTATTGTGTCACCGTTAGAATAATATATTATTATCTATAACTAGTCTATACCTATATTAATAAAACAGTAACATTTATATGATTTCTAGATTTATTACTATGATTAATCGCCTCTGTAGTTTAGCGGTCCAGATGTTGGACCTGATTTGATGAATCCCGGGATCGATTCACGTGTCGGACAATAAAAAGAAATATGGTTCTTCTAATACTGTAATAAAAAAAAAATATTGCTCGGGATTGGATATGTACCCGGTTGGCTATAGGCTTGTCACTTATCACATTGAGTGTTTTCGGCTTGACGTGGGTGCCTGGTTGTGCCTCTGCGAACTTCTTCGGGGATATGGGCTTGAAGATACTAATTTTGTGTGTGTATTAATTCGATATTGTCATCTTGTTATATCCAAAGCTTAACAATTATCAAATAATTAATTAATAATATCAATTTATCAGCATTTAACAAATCTATGTAAAATATTAATGTAATAAAATTTTCGTCAAAACCAAATTATTTTACATATTTCTAAAAAGCGTTATGTTTTGCAATATTAATAAAGTTTCACACGTGCCGACGCTGAATTGATTAACGACACAGCTTTTCAAGTGCTTTAAACAATTATCTAAGTTGTCGTTCAATTACCTTAAACATTTGCATATTAAGCAAAAACTCAAGCACTTAAAAATATATAAAATAAACATTAACTTAAAAATGTGTTGGTTGTAGATAAAGTTTTTAATGGATAAGCATCTTCACGCCCATATTCCCGAAGTGGTAGGAAGAGGCACAACCAGGACACCCACGACTAGCCAAAGACGCTAAGTCCCACGGTGTGATAGGTGGCCTATCGCCAATCGGGTAACATTTTTTTTTATTAGAAAATTGGAAAAACCAAATTTTCTATTTTGTTGCCCGACTCGGGATTCAAACACGGGAGCTCATGCAGTCAAGTCCAACACCTGAACCGCTTGATCACAGAGGCTATAAATGTATGTGTATTTTATACACATACGTACATACATTCAAGCCAAGGCCCTTGCTTAGTAGGCAAAGAGTATTCCTACAGATCTGCCTTATTGGTTAGGTTTATGGTTTCTTATTGACGTTAAATTCGGAGGCTCTCAATATCACTTGTTTTAAATACCACCCACAAATAAATAAAAATCCTGAAATACACTCTGGTATCTACTTAGGTAGGTATTATTCAGTATTAGTGTCGTAGACGCTGATTGTAATAGAGCATCAGTCACTCTGCCAGACAACTCGCAAGTGGCGAGCACAGGTTACATTTTATAATTCCAACAAGATCTCTGAAAGTAAAGTGCTGTGCAGGAACTTGCCCAGGACCAAAAATTTGCCCTTGCCAATTTCTGCCACCATAATGGCTTTGTCATGTGCCGTTCCGGAGGGTAGGGTAGATGTCAGACATGAAAACTGGTTCTAGTATCTCGTAGTATTCATGACAGCGACGCACCGTTAACATTAATAGTGTCTATAGGTCGCGGTTGTCTCTTATCATCAAAAGACCCGTGTGTTTGTTGACCTATAACATAAAAAAATGACGTAACCATTATTAAAAGCATAAAAGTTACTTTAGGCTTAAATCAATTTCTACAGTTTGTACAGTGGCAGTGATTAGTTTTATTTGGATAGACAAACAAGAATATTTGGATAGATAAACAGGAATATTTGAATATATAAATAATAATATTAAGATATACAAACAATTATATTTAGATAGAGAAGCAAGAACATTTAGATAGACAAACAAGAATATTTAGATATACTTACAAACAATTATATTAAGATAGGTAAGTAAGAATATTTAGATACACAAACAAGAATATTCCGATAGACAAGCAAGAAAATTAAGATAGACAAACAAGAATGTTTAGATAATTGATCAAGAATATTTAAATAGACAAACAAGAAGATTTGGATATACCTACAAACAATTATATTAAGATAAGTAAGCAAGAATATTTAGATACACAAACAAGACTATTGATTTCCTGATTGTAATAAATACGCTTCGTCAATGGACACTAACGATATTTCATTGTTTATATATTTGTTACGGATAGTTTTAAACTTTTACGTCGGTTCTTTAGTTTTAAAAGTTTTTGTTATGCTCTGATCCAGAGCTTGAAGTTTTATTACAAAATAGCTCGTGAATACTTAATTTAGCATTCGTTCAAAATAGTAACTTTAAATTATATCATTTTATTGCTATTCTTTATCCGACTACATAAATTGCTATATGTTTTCGATTATGTGCAAGTATATTTTGTCTCCTCAGAAAACTACTAAACAATCCTTGAAGACTTATTTTTGTCGATTCCATACCTTAAGTGTACTTGAATTTGCAAAAAAATAACAGCTTCATCAGATTTAAAATTTTACCAAAATCTGTTCAACAATTGCGATACGAAAGTTTGAGATTTGTAAAAATTACTACATTTTAATTTAGTTTGGCACTGTCGAATTTTATTTCCTATTAGCTCCGAAACTGAATATAAAAGTTTTTTAGTGTTTTGAGTTAATTAAAAGTTTTTCTTATTAAAAGTAGCGTAAGTTACTTTTTATAACATCAGCTACTTGCCAATGAACTTCCGTCAATATCCCTCCAGTTTTAGGGTTAAGTCGGAACAAACAAGCAGACAAAACTTGTAAAAAAATATTTTGGTATATGTACCATATATTCATGTATTCATATGAATGTAGTAAATCGTCTATTTAAATATTACAAACAGACATTCCAATTTTATTTATTTATTTAAATGTAGATAATTTATTTAGTTTAAACTATATTAATGACTGGTGTAGTCCTACCTTTATAATAGTTGCCTATCCCTTTTTACTTCACCCCACGTATTTTTTATCGGAATGTTCTATCTCTCTTACACCTATTGTTGATAGACCCCACCCATTTCTTTTTTATTAGCTCCGTATAGCGTAACGAGCTGCGCACGAGTTAATTTTTTAAGTTAATTTTAACGGCAGAGTTCTGGTATTTTTATTAATGTATTTTAACAAATTATGCAGTTGTTAATAACTTGTTTTTCGTAGTTTTGTGGTTTGGGTAACCAGTAATGTATTTGCTCAGACAAATGGCTTAACACGTAAAATCAATTACATCATTAACATTTTTGGTGTATAAAGGAGTGGATACGGCGGTGACACCTATTCAGGGAAGCTATGCAGGGAAACTCTACAACCTGGTGGTAGTTGCAAGTAACCCATGCTTGCCAGCACTACCTGACAAGGACTCAGATGTCTTACCGTTTATATTATACTATACCTAAACATTTTTACAAAGTAGTCCAATTTAGATCTTTTTTAATTAAATACTAGCTGTCCCGGCGAACATTTGGTGGGATTAGCGAACAGCAAGTGATTTTTACGTCTCCAAAGTGGGTCCATTTTCATTTTGAAAAGAAATTCTTAGGTGATCTAAGTAGGCACTGTCCAGAATAGACCACCTGCCTTTTTATAGAAGAGGAAGCAAACGAGCAAGAGGGTCACCTGATGGAAAGTGATCACCGCCGCCCACGGACATCCGCAACACCAGGAGTATAACAGATGCGTTGCCGACTTTATGGAATGAGTACGCACTTTTCCGGTACACTTTAAAAACATTGTTATAAGCTGGACACTCACCAGTAACATCAATGGTGTCTAAAAATTTCGCTACTTACGGTTCTTACTTAATTGCGGTTGCATCAGCCGCATTATCTATTCCTGTTGCTATTATGACAGTGTTTGCTATTATCGTGTTCAGGTCTGGAAGGTCGGTTGTATATAAGCTTGCACATTAGGCTACAACACAGAGGCGCACCCATCACATTTATGATAAGCAATAGTTGTCTCTTACCGTCAGAAGAGCAGGGTGCTTGTTCACTATCTCAACATTTAAAAAGTTCAAAAACAAAGATGATTTTTTATTCACAGATTTCTTTTTTTTATGATATTGTAGGCAAACAAATAGACGGATTTCCTGATGGTAAGAAATTCACGCCGCCTAGAGACACCAAAAATGTTATTGGTGCGGTGCTAACATAAGGCCGGGATGTTAGGCCTCGAGCAAAACTAACTTTACTGGCTACCTTACCCTCCGAACCGGAACACGTCAACGGTAAGCAGGTAAGGCAGTGGTACTAATACGAGCTATTTGCTACAAAACTCTACCACCTAGTCAGAGGTCACGGTGTTAGTGGCGGTAAGCCTAAGCTCGCCTTTAACGAGCTGCTTTTTAAAATACTACCTATATTCCTCTTTTCTAAGCTTCTTCGAATAATGTTCATAGTCCGTAGGTTATAATGAAGATAGATAGTAGTGGCCACCGTCCGATAACCATCGCTTCATGGTTGCAGTTTCTTCAAGATTTATAGACCTTAAAAAGGTTTAATTATGCTGCAACCTGAGAAAGATAGTATTGACTTCCTCTTTTCTCCCACCACTTCTTTTTGTCTAATACTATGGTATGTATTTCTGGATATGTTTATTATCCCCCATCGGATCAGGAGGGTTATAAGTTTGACGTGACACACAATGGTGTTTCTGAGGCTTCATAATTTTTTAACAGATGGACAGATTTTGATGAGGTTTTTTTTTGTTTCAAAGTTGAAGTAATCGAGATGGTCCTTAGCTAATTGAACTGTAGATTTTGATATTGAAAAGGTTATTGATTTATTTTTTCTAGTATTACTACGTTACCTAACTTATATATTTATATGTGCTTCTATGTACTGATTTACACGATAAAATTGCTTGAGTTTTATCAGAGAATGTCAATTCTCCGAAACTGAGATATATTATGAATGTTAAGATTCTTATTAATATTATAAATGCGAAAGTTTGTATGTTTGTTTGTTATTCCTTCACGCAAAAACTGCTGAACCGATTTTCATAAAATTTGGTACACACATAGACTGTAACTTGGATTAACACCTAGGGTAGTTTTTATCCAAAAAAAAATCCTGTGGGACTATTAACCACACGGGTAACGCCGCGGGCAACAGCTAGTAAAATATATAAGTTAAATGAATGACACAAGATTCAAGAAATAAATTATATCATTTCATAACCTCAGTAGCTATTCACCTTCTTTACCCGGATATTGTGTAAGGGCAAGAACTATCTACGATTTAATTGAATTGAAAAATCTATTAGTTTCTATTAATACCAAGTAACCTTTAACCCTTAACATAGCTGAAAGCATCTAGGTCTCATAAAGGGTTTAGTGGCTGCCCAAAACCTAGAGGCACTAAAATCTTTACTGCAAAGTTTTATACTTTCTATTCATCTTTTATGAAATGACTTCAATCCCGGTGTTGGTCCAGGTTCCTTTGCAGAATAGACCATCTGTTTTCCTGACAGCCAGCTCGTAAAAGGCCAGCATATGCTTACCGTTACTAACACCGTGACATCCTACTAGGTGGTAGAGTTTAGCAGCGACTCGCCAGGGTTTGGTAACACCGCCTCACCTATTCCTGCCGCCATAACGTCATGACGTGTTCCGGTTCGGAGGGTAAGGTAGCCAGTAAACTTACTTTTGCTCGAGGCCTAACATCCTGGCCTCTGGTTGGCAACGCACCATTACCAACTTTGGTGTCTCTAGGTGGCGTGAATTTCTTACCATCCGTCTGCTTGTTTGCCTTCCAATGTCAGAAAAAAAAACTTCTGGTAGAGTGTTTTGCAATTTGAATGAGGAGTGATCTACCGTCTCACTGTGTTTGGTACTATCGTCTACTTGTTACTCCATCGTTCAGCACGGAATGCAATAATGGTGAGCACTACCGATAGGCAGGCGGTATTTTATTAAATGGATCCCAGAATAAATATAATAAACACCCAGACCCGGAAATGCAGACATCTAAATGTTCATCACACAAATGCCTGCCCCCGTCGGGAATCGAACCCGAGCCTCGCATTTAGTCGATGTAGTTAGGCGTGTACGCTAGCCAATCGACCAACGAGGCGGTCGAATTGTAAGTTTATTAGTTTCTAAAGGTGTTTGCCAATAATTCGTTTTGAATTTTATCGGCTATAATATGGTATGTGGATATAATCATAGACAAATGCTTTTAACTTTTTATTGGACTCTAAAAATCTGAGGTTATCAATTTAATTGTAGGTTTTCTTTTTATTTTTCTTGTATATGTAACGAGATTGTTTTACTCGTTTTGAATGGATTTTGATGATTAACTTTTCATTAAAATTATTTCGCTACAACCAAACTTTGCAAATATTTTAATACTATCATTGTTTTATTTTAACTTTAGGTTTTAACAAAGGTATGGCATAAAGATCGGACAAGTTATATTTGAGTTATATTTAGCAATGTTTATTATTGTTGTAATTTTTGGTTTAAGTACTAATTTTTTTTTACTTGTGTCATTTATGTGAACAATTATAATAAATAAATAAATATCCCTGGACAAGCCACACAAATTGAATCTAACCCCAAATTAAGCAAATTATATGCTTGTGGTATGGGTGTTAGTCAACGGTCATACTAATACATAGAAATACTTAAATAGATACCAGAATAAATTTAATAAACACCCAGACCCGGAAATGGAGACATCTAAATGTTCATCACACAAATGTCTACCCCCGTCGGGAATCGAACCCGAGCCTCTCGGTTGGTCGTTGTAGTTAGGCGTATACGCTAGATACTCGACCAACGCTCATGTCGGACTTTTTTGTAGGACTGTATGTACTGACCGAATAATCAGGCTGTAAAGAAGTAAATCACCGGATATAGGTTAGATGCGATGCACTATTGCAATCAGTACGTTATATTTTTAACACCCCATGGTGGTCCAACTCATAAACCTCATAACTCATATACCTAAGTGTCTATGCGCGCGCGTGTGTGTATGTGTGTCTGTCTGTGGCATTATAATTTTTGAACCAAGAGACAGATATATCAGGATAAACCCCTTTTCAGCTTTTGATAGATAGAGAGTTCTAGTATAATTTTGATGAACCGCTTTCGATGCCGTTTTTAAAGACGATAGCGATGAATGACGATTAATGATGATGCAGGTTTTGTATGGGATTATTGAAATATCTAAATTTTAGTGTTAATATCGCCTCTGTAGTCTAGCTGTCCAGCGTCTGACTGGACTTCTTGAGGTCCCGGTTTCGATTCCTGGGTCGGGTAACAAAACCTATTGAGATTATTTGTTTTTTGAGGTCTCATAGATAAACTTTGAAGTGCAAACTTTACACTTTTGACATCTGTGTCTGTCAAAAGTGTCAAACTAATCTCTTCTTCTTCTTCTTCTTTTGTATAAATGGCTTTCAATCGTTTTTCACGACTTATTTAGCCAATGTCAAGTATGGCAAACTAATCACGAATGACACGACGCGAATGCACTGTCAAAACTATAAATCATTTTCACACAGAATATTTTTCTCTGTGTTATGATTCGTTAATTATAATTCTTTTGGTATACAACTAAAAATAAGTATTTGTAGTTCAATTATTCATATTTTTACTTATAAATTACGTTTAAGCTTCTTTAATATATTACTTATCATTAATCACTATTATAAAAACAGTACGTGGTGGCAGTAATGGGTAACAATAATCGTGAAACAGGACATTTCAAACACTTTAACCACATATAGTCGCAGCTCTTGTTTAATGTGCCATTTTATATGTCATTTTGAATATTTTTTTCAATACTTTCAAATTAAAAACATCTATTTATAAACTTAGCAATACAAAAGTAATGAGTGATTTTATGATAACAAAAAATCAGCAATTTTTTGAGATACCTCACATCATTATTCACGATAACTATTTCTCAGGTCAATTATGGGCATTTTTCTTTGGTTTTTCTAATAAAAAAATGTTGCTCTGGAATGGATATGTACCCGGTTGGCGACAGACTTGTCACCTATCACATTGTGGCCACCTATCACACGTATTGGAACCCACGACTAGGCTAGTCCCTGGCTGTGCCTCGGTTTAGCCCTTCGGGGACATGGGCGTGAAGATACTTATTATGCTACAAAAAAAGCCAGAAACCTTAGCTGCACTTAAATTATTTGCTACCTTTGAATTCAAAGAATAAATACTAACACTTATAAATAATAAATACTTTGAATACTAGTAATTTAGTAGCTGTAGCTTTTTTAGAATCAAAGGCAAAGGGTTCTCTTCACGCATTTACATAGTTATCGTTGCGCAGCCTTCGTTCAATTAAAATGGTAAGTGGGAGCGTTAACGAGGTAAGATGGTTGGATAAACAGATTTACAACGCGATAGTATATCTCAGTGTCTCTGTACGTTTTATTGCTCTGTGTCTAGTTGTAATTGGTCAAACGATGGACTGCGTACACCTACAGGGGAAGTTGGATTTGATTAGTGTTTATGAATTTGATAAGTTAGTCGTTAGGAATTTTTTTGTTTGTGTTAAACAAACACGCTATGGTATTAAACACCCTTTATATGCACCAATGGTTGCAATGCTGCGTTGCCAACCTAAATTTGAAGTGTTAAGCGTTTTGTGTAAACTTGAGATTCTGGTAGACTTACCTGGCTTCCTTCAAAATCATTATTCTTTTCGTAGTAACACGCCGGTTTTGGAGATTTAATTATGATTTCGGAAGTACATAGTACATAATTACCGATTTACTGATATTCTACAAAAAAGTTTAGATTAGAATTCAAGTAATTTTAGAAAGTTCAGGATCTATAGCTATAGGTAAAGATATTTTTTTATGTAAGAGGTTAGCGCACATGGTAAGATACACCCCTGGCCTTTAAACAGCATAGATGATATCCTGTGGCTGGAATGGTATGCCATGTGCAACCTACCGGCTACCCTACCTTCGGACCGGTGACGGAGTGAGTATAAAACAAATAAAACGACTCTGTGGTCCATTGGTCTGGTTTTGGCGTTGACTACATGAGGTCCCAAGTTTGATTTCCTGATCGTTGAAGTCATAACGTATTTTCCAATGTTCTAATAAAATCAAAGTTCTTGGGACTTGTAAATTAAAATAAATTGGGTTTTTGTTAATTAGATTTATAAGAAAAAAGACAAGCCCGCTGAACTCAGCCGGATTTCGCCGGATCTTCTCAGTGAGTGGCCGTGTTCCGATCCGGTGGTAGTTTTTAGTATTACATAGACGCGTTACAAGTATCTTTGTATAGATCTACGTAATAAAAACTTATTTCAATTTCAATTTGAATAATTTGCCCGGTTTACTACCTATCACCTTGTGGAACTTAGAATATCTTCGACTAATGATACCGATGTTGTACCTACTTCTGCCTACTTCCTAATAGACTAAGCCAACGACTTTATTTACATCGTCATCGTACTTTTATACTAGTAGTATAAATGTGAAAGTCTGTCTGTATCGTTTTCACAGCTAACCAGTTGGGTCGATTTTGATGAAATTTATTATGCGTATACTCAGTTAAAAACCCGGGTTAATTGACAGGCTACAGTTATCAAAAAGCAACCTCCAAAGGTGTATTATGATAGGGAAAACTTTGTATGAAAATATATTCTACGCTGACAAAGTCGTGGTAACCAGTTAGTATTGTATAGTAGTTTGAAGTATGGTGTTCGTCTACCGTGCTATTTCGAAGACAGTTTTCACCTTGTACAAAACTTTTATGAAACCCATTACGAGTGGCGGTATTTCCATAGGGATGCGTAAAATACAAGAGTCAGCAACGCATCTATAATACTCCTTGTGTTGAGGATATCCGCAGATGGTAGTGATCGCTTACCTTCAGGTGACCACTTGCCTATTTGTCTCTTCTTCTATAAAAAAAACAACTATCCTTTATTCCCTGTGGGTGTGTCTACGTCGGCATGCAGCGGTCATTACGCGTACTGACCTCGGAAAATACCTGCCATATCATAACTGCCTGGACGTTTTACTGCTAACGGCAACAACTCGGCGATTAGAATGCTCATATTATAAAATTAAATGTTTCTTTGTATGTCCGAAAATTTGGAATTGTGGTGCCATTTTGAAATATGTTTATATTGCGTTGCCAACCTAAGGCTGGGTTTGCCTCTTTGGTAAATATATTTACCAAATTTACCGACTATTTTGAATTCTATAGCGGAACACGATAATGGCGAACATTGACTTTATTGTAGCAACAATAATAATATGTAACAGATACCACCTTCAGCTTCATGAAAAAATATAGTCCAACTGTTCTTAAAAAAATAATTGTGTATCTGTTTATATTCAACACCAAAATCAAGATTAGGTAGTGAGTTTCACGATGACCCGCCTGGTTTGTTCTTAATGTTTACAACGTCAGTGCTCCCCATTACAGTGTTCCTGTTTTTGTAGAGTTGCTGTAGAGACTAATCTCACAATTACCTATGATAGAAAGGTCAAGTTTGTAGTCCCAATTTAGCTACACGCCATGAAAATCATTAGGGCTTATCGACATCATGTATTTTCTTAACATAATATATTATATATGATGCTCTTTGTTTTGCTGTCCAATTCTAAAAATAAACGCAAATCTCATGACAGCAAATTTATTAAAGTAAAAAAAAAGTATCTTCACGCCCATATCCCCGAAGAGGTAGGCAGAGGCACAACCAGGGTACCCACGACTAGCCGAAGATACTAAGTCCCATAATGTGATAGGTGGCAAGCTTATCGCTAACCGGGCACATATCCTATCCCGAGAAACATTTTTTTTTATTATAAAATTGGAAAAACCCAATTTTCTTTTGTTGCCCGACCCGGGATTCGAACCCAGGACCTCATGCAGTCAAGTCCAACAACTGAACCACTAGACCATAGAGGCGATACTATATTAAAGTATCCCCACGAAATTAAAGAGAATCAATGTATGTAATGTATGTATATTAGACATTGAAAGGCAAACAATCAACCAGTAAGAAATTCAATCCATCCAGAGACACAAAATGTGATAATAGCGCATTCTGTCACCTTGAGGACGGAACGTTAGGCTTCGAGCAAAAGTAAGTTAAACCGGTTTATACTTCGACCCGGAACACGTCAACGACAAATACTATCGTTATGACAGCAGGCATACGGGCGAGTCGCTGCAAAACTCCACCACCTAGTCAGGTGTTAGTGATGGTAAGCCTATGCTCGCTTTTTACGAGCTTGAGACCGAAGCGCTTGAATCGAACTTCATGAGGAATGATGAACGTTCAATCCCCAGGTCTGACAACCAAAAGAAAAATGTAGTTTACAATTTTCTTATAATAAATAACGCTGTCCGAGTGTGTGCCCGGTTGGCGATAGGTTTATTACCTATCACATTGTGGGACTTAGTTTCTTTGGCTAGTCATGGTTGTGCCTCTATCTACCTCTTTGGGATTATTGGCGTGAAGATATTAAATAATTTGGCATCCAGGGTGCTACACTAGACTGCTTGATGCGTGACCTCCTGACAGTCATAGCATTTTAGTTCACAGGCTCAAAGTCACAGGATGATGCTTAAAACTCGCATAACTTCAGCCATACATAAACAGATTAGTATTTCATAAAATACGCTTCAAACGTGTTCGAATTTCAAATCGAGCGAAATTATCAATTCCGCGATTCGCATACACAATTCGCTTCCATTTAAAACCAACTCAAATAAAGACGCCGAAACTTACACGTAACATGCCATCAAATCATAAGAAGTCGTCAGCCAGTCGAGCGAATGCGCGGACCCTAATTTCGCATCCAAAAACTCCCTTATTCCACGTTTGCTAAAACATTTCTAACAATAAAAACCATTAAATAAAAATAAACTTTAAACCCCAAACATAAAGTTGAAAATAGAACGCCAGTATAAAAGACAATCGCTTATATGTTATTCCAAAATCAATCTATATTAGGTTGAAAATCGTAGGTGGGAAGGTCGATAATCGTGTGTGGGTAAATAAAAACACACGAGCGAGAAAAACCGGGCATCTTTTTGCGTCATTCCCCTCCCTAAGCCGGGTGGGGTAAAGAAATCCGGGGAGGGTGGGTGGCGTTGTAGTTTTTCGTTGGGACCACGCGTTCGCGACACGCTTGGTATTGATTTTACTCAACATGCTTGCGTTCAGGTGGTTTTTTAAAACAGCCTGTGATTTAATGCAAGCCTATTTATCGGTTTCGTTTATTTGTTTTGTCTGTCTTGTAAAAATCGCTGAATCGTGCTAAAAAGATTTACAAAGCAGCAAATATATAAAAGGAATGTGGATAAATGTAGGTACCAGGGGAGTCCAAGGTTGACATTCCACGATCAAATCGCTCGGGTATTATTCGAAGACAAGACAAGTGACAAGAGTCTCCAAAACCAACTTGTTTGTATGAAAAGGGTAATGAATGTGGAGAAAGCCAGGCAGGTCTGCCAGGATTGTGAGGTTTGGCACTCCATGCTCACTCATCACTGCCTACCCCGTAAGGAACTTGGAGTAAGGATATCTATGTATGTGTGAAGGTTAAACTGTCAGTTTCAAAGTTATTGAATTGACTGATGGATAACTTAACGTGTATGGCGGTGACTGACATTTATACGTAAACCATCATTCAAAGGCAATCCAGTGACTGAGGTAAAACTGATATCAAACCCTTTAGTGCAATAGGTATCATGACATTCGCGTGTAATAAACTTAATCTGAAAAGGCTCAATCGATTTGTATGATGTTTATTACGAATATTTTTTAGTTGCAGGATTAAGTTGCAAAGTATATTTTATAAATTTTACACTTGTATGTTTGTAGAAAAATATTTGCTACTACATATATTATAAAATCAACTAATAATGTTTGTTTGTACATTATGGTAGTTTCAGGCACAGGCATACCTCAGTACAAGACGCACTTACAACATCTCTCCTACCCTCGGGAGAACATGCTTGTTTGTTATCATGTCATATAACAAATGACTATACCGATTTGGGTGAAGTGAAAAAGATTTGTCGGGATATTTAGTAGATGTATTATGAAACTATACAAATTTATATATAATTTGCTTTTCATATCTCAATAGGTACATCATCAGCAATGGTAGACATAATACAATCCATACCATCCCTTTACATATTATTGTTTTTAACATCTTTGGTGGAAATTCAGAAATTTATTTACATATGAGCATTCATAAAAAACTCTATAACAAGCAATTTCAATTGTTCGAATTTTTAAATTAAAATAATAATAATAATGGCATAATGACCCAAATTCAAAAACAAAATAAAAACTTCTAATTAATTTTAGTACAAGTTTTACAAGTCAACGCGGAGTGAGAAAGCTAATCTCTCAGGTTTCACACTCCGTTTGTCGGTTGTTCTTTACATATTGACAAAGTCTCTATGTTAGGTTGTCCAAATATTAATATTTGTCCAAACCACTTTAAAATGCGGTTACTAACTTGAATATTCCAAAAGCTGTGGTGTGAAATGTATTAAAAATTAGGTGCAAACACACCGGTCCGCAACGAATCGTATTCAAACAGCGAGTACTCGGAACTAATCGCCAAATCACAATAAGATGCTAATCTTCGACACCTTTGCCTAATTAGCATAATATTTGCGAACGGATTAGTTCGCACCCGGTAACGTAAAATGAAGAAGAATAATTTGTGTGCAGTAACTTATTTGCCATTACCTTGATAAAAAAAAATAAAGTTCTAATTTCAAATTTAATGACATTATAATTTTGGAACGTGTTCCGTGTTTGGAATACGTTTTCAAAAATTTTAAAGAATGAAGAAGTCGCAATTGTAACAATTTCACCCCAGGAACTTTCGAATAAAAAAAAAGTATCTTTACGCCCATATCCCCGAAGAGGTAGGCAGAGGCACAACCAGGGCACCCACGACTAGCCGAAGACACTAAGTCCCACCATGTGATAGGTGGCAATCAATCTATTTAAAAGAAAGTTTTGTTATTTACACTAATTATAACTCAAGAACGGCTGAACCTATGTGACTGAAAATTGATGAGAAGACAGCTCAGAACTAGGAGACGGACATGGGATAAATTTAATCTCGGTTGATTGGGAAAAACAACAACATTTTATTTTTTTCCATACAAAGCAAAAGAAAGCAACGAAGTTCGTCTGAAAAGCTAGTAACTGCTAAAAATAAATAAATATAGATATGCCAGGACAAGTTACACAAATCGAAAAAAAAGTAAAACAAATAACGGAGACGATTCGTATTGCACATTTCTGTCAAATGTTTGTTCTGGAAATTTTAGGAGACGTTGTGAAACGGACCGTTAAAACGGTCCTTGGTTCAATGTGCCAAAGAACCGACAGCCAAAGAGAAAGTGGAGAAGACACCGCAAAGTGAGAAGAAAGTGTAGGAAAGCAGATCCTAGATTTCCACTCTATATTAAAGGAGCTGGAAACAAAGCTACGATGATGATGTTGAATGTCTCCGAAGATATCCTAAGTGGTGAGGTCGGTTGATCTAAAATAATGAAACGTAAAATATCTTTACGCCCGTTTTCCTAAAGTAGGCAGATGTATAATGGAAGCACCTACGATTAGCCGAAGGTATTTAATTCCTCAATATGCACCCAGGGCACCTAGGTACCCAACTCCGGGCAATAATGCGAACAGAATTTTGAGTTTCTACACCCGAGAATCGAATTTGTCACCTCTTCCTCTTTTATCCAACGTCAACACCGGACTGGCAAACTACAAAGGTAATTAAAATAATAAAATACTAAAATAGTATACAAGTAAATCTTGTAACTCATGTTACTCTAACATTTGTTAAAAAAGCGATATTCCGGAACCGTACTGAAAACATCCGGGATGCATTTGCATATATTAAGAGACAAAAGAGCCAACCGTCATAATTCTGATATTTAATTTTTTACAGTTACAAGTACCGGTTTTTTGTCTATTGTCACACGTATAAAATATTTAAATTATAAACAAAATCGTCGGGTCGAAACAATGTGCGCACCTTTTGGTCCCTTCTATTTTGTTTTCGTACCACTGTGCATTCGGCTGGCAACGGAAATAAAACATTATGCCTAAACTTTAAGGTTTAATTTCGTATGTTTGTAACTCTTTCATAAAATTAGTAATAACAGCATGAAAATTATGCTACATTATTTAGAGTGGCATCATGATCTGTCGTGTTTCTACAGTTTGCATATTGTCTATGGATTTGCTAAAATAAGAGTTTACATTTCTTTCATTTCATTTCTTTATGGCCTTACAATTAAGATCTTTCAAATAGATAAAAATAATGTGTTTTTTACCTTTATCTTTTATTTAAATATCTCAAATTTATGTATTATCCTAAATACTATGGACATACTTGTACAGTCTTACTCGTAATCTGGACACATTAAAAAAATAATAAAGAAGCTTCATTTATGTTTAATTGTAAATCCCTGACGATGCTGTAAAAATGTACCTAATACATTTATTGTGGAAACACACAAGCGTCAAGCACTATGTATAAAATGCGAAAAACATTACTAATTTATAACAAAAATTAAAACTTAGTCTATAAATATTAGATTACGAAAACGAATGATTAGATTTAAATTGAACTAAATACGTAACGTCTTAATGGAAGCCTTAAACCAAGCGAGAGATGGGAAGTAGGTGAAATAAATTGTTTTTACAAAGACAAGCGTATTTAGTTAAATCGCTTGTGAAACGCTGAAATATTACTGAAGTTGTTTGAAGCAGTTTATAGCTATAAGTTATCGAACGGACAAAATAAAGTTTTATTTATAATAATAAAGCTAAGTTGTTGTATTTTAAAAAGTGAAGTAAAGTATCTTCACGCCCATATCCCCGAAGAGATCGGCAGAGGCACATCCAGGGCACCCACGACTAGCCGAAGTCACTAAGTCCCACAATGTGATAGGTGGCAAGTCTATCGCCAACCGGGCACTTATCCAATCCCAGCCAATTTTTTTTATTAGAAAATTGGAAAGACCAAATTTTCTTTGTCTTACCCGACCCGGGGATCGAACCCGAGACCTCATGCAGTCTAGACCACAGAAAGAATTTAGAAGATAAATTACTGTATTTTAATGCATACATTTTAAGGAAATTCTTTCCCTTATCGCCGACGATGCTCTAACTGCTGAGTTTTTCTAGGTTTAATTCATGCCTTATAAGTTTAAAAGAAAGAAAGACAAGCACTTGTGGAATGCTTCAAAGCTCATAGTATGTTTCTTAGATTGTTTGTGTGTTTTACTGTTTTTTTTATTACAAGAAAACCAAATTACTCTTCGTGGTTGAATAATAAGTACATGAATATTGTGTACCAGTGAATGGAAATATGAGCTTACGTATTAAACTGCCTTCCTGACAGGTAGCTCGTATAAGGCGAGACATACTCATACCGTGACATCTGACTAGGTGGTAGAGTTTGACAGCGACTCACCCGGATTGGTACTACCGCCTTACCTATTCCTGCCGCAATAACGTCATGACGTGTTCCGGTTCGGAGGGTAAGGTAGCCGGTAGCTACTTTTGCTCGATGCCTAACATCCCGGCCTCAGATTGGCAATGCATTATTACCACCTTTGTTGTCTCTAGTCGGCGGGAATTTCTTACCATCAGGAAATATGTGTGCTTGTTTGCATTCCAATATCATAAAAATAGTATCATAATAAAACTACGCATACAACACACATTTTCAAGAGATGATATCAAAATAAAAGTCATAAATTAACTAATAAAAGACATCGAAGTCAAATGCTATGAATAAATTATTATTATGAATAAATCGAACATTAATTCATTCAAACCTATTTTTATTATCTGTCAGTTACATAAAACAGTGTATTATTCTATTCATAATAAAAAGTTCTATTGTGATTATAATGAGAATAATTAATCTTATATTTTGTTGCGATTATCACGCAATTCTAAATTTGAAATTACTTTTAAGTACTCGCTTGACGTTCTGGCGCCGAGTCTCGATTCGAAAGAAAAGATGGTACCTAGTAGTCTTTTTGTAATTATTAAATTTCGTGTTGATACCTATATTGTATGTGAGTGCAATTAGTCAATTTTGGTGACGTTTTGTATAATTTTGTTTAGTGAAAGTGCACAAATGAAATAATAATTAAGAAATTTATGCATCATGTATTTCCTCGGTGCCGACAAATTTTATTAAATTAGCTAGAATTCCTAATGAGACCGCCGCATTAATCAAGACCCTAACATGACTTTCTTTGACGACTTATGACTTATTTTGAATAGTTTCACTTATTGCTAAAATACGCTATAGCTAAAAACTGAAGAGAAAATAATTATCGGACAGGCTATTTTTTACTTAAGATTAACTAGTTTAGCTTTACACTTTATCATTCAATTAGGGTTTTTATTATGTTGGTAAAACATTTAACATGAACGCACTCAGCGACGTTAATTATTATCTTTTATTCAGTGATAAGTTGATTTGGTTTTAATAAATTCCAAATTGTGCTTTAATGACAGATTAAATGTTAATTGATGTCTCTGAGTGCAACTTATCAAATATTAACTAATTAAGAAACAGTAGGCAGCGTTTGCTAGGATTAACCATTACTTTTTACCGTTGTTATTTAAAAAGAATAATATAAATCAATTCCAAAGATACGCAATAAACATGACAAGCAAACGAAAATATTTGATCTCATTACTATTATCAATATGTAGAATATTAACAAAAAAATATTCCCGAATAAAAGAATACTTTATACCTACGTGTGAGAAGTTAAATTTCGAACCCTCTAAGATGGCAGAAAGACATAGACATGCAAAACAGATCTGCGTTCGATATTCAAATGAGGAATCTTCTGTAACAGGAAGAGCAATTTTGACACTTGCAAGAAAGGTTAACCCTTTTACTTTTTTATTCAAATTAAATGCTTTACGGACAGTATAAGAGGAATAGTGATTTGAATAGCATAGATAAAAGACTTTTTTCTTAATACTGCGTTAATGTATTCATAGATTTTTCTTGCCGTGAGAACGGACGTATCTTGCACATGAGAATTTATCTTTGTAATATAATCGATGGGGTTGTTTATGGTCGGAAGCTGTGTCAACATTAGCTGTAATATGCTAATTATCATAGAAATATAATGCAATGTATGAGAACTCCCAACTATATTGTCATATTGTTAACAATCGACAGATTTGATATCACTTTGTTCGTTTACTGTGGTTGCAAAAAGTTTAAATAGAGTAGAAAGTAACAGCAAAAGAAACGTAAAAAGCGTAAACTTGGTGAAAATATGTATGTATGTTTCTATCTAACGTTAAGACGACGGAACTAATTCTAATAAAATTTAGCATAGAAGTAGATTATAACTTTATAAAAAACGTATGCTACTTTTCCGAGGTCTATGTGAGTTTTTAAAAGTAGTAAAACTTTGATAACCAATATTTTTTAATGATAATTGAAGGCAAACATGCAGACAGATTTCCTAATGGTTAGAATTTAACGCCGCCTAGAAACACAAAAGGTGGTAATGGGGCGTCGCCAACCTGAAGCCTGAAGCGAGCATAGGCTTACCGTCGCTAGCACCGTGACATCTGACTAGGTGGTAGAGTTTCGCAGCGTTTCGCCCGGATTGGTACCACCGCCTTACCTATTCCTGCCACCATAACGTCCAATGCTTGCCGTCGACGTGTTCCGGTTCGGAGGGTAAGGTAGCCGGTAAACTTACTTTTGCTCGAGGTCTAACATTCCGGCCTCAGGTTGGCAACGCACCATTACCACCTTTGGTGTCTCTAGGCGGCGTGAATTTCTTACCATCAGGAAATCTGTAATAAAAAACAAAATACTTCTAGGAAGTCTGTCTCTAACTTCCACACATAGGTGACTGAAATACGCTCGTTACAAAAAACGCTTAGATGAACAATTATGTAAAATACACTTTTTATGATTTCAATAGAAAAAACATGAATCTAATAATCTTAATCATGTTAAAGTTTTATCTTGTCGCTAATAATGTACTTGTTAATTATATTAATGGCTTATCCTAATTGATACAGTTATAATTAATAATAATTATTGGAGCTCTTAATTAATCAGACGTTTTGGAATAATATATTGCAACGTTTAACGTTGAGGGGTTAATTAGTGTTAAAATAACATAATAGAGTAGACATTAGCTTGCACAAGATGTCTAATCAAATGCTATAGTTTCAAAGTTCATTACAAAAAGCAAACGTCTTAACCCTTCTGCGACTACATTCAAATTCAAATGTCCCCCCGTCGTGCATCGAGAGCAGGTGCTAGGTGATCTTTGAAAGAATTTCCGTTCCAGTCAGTGTTTTAATTTATAATTTTCTTTTGGAATTTCTACATTGAAAAAGTTTAGTGTCTAACAAAGATTGATTCAACGTATTCGCATAGAATATATAGAACGAAACAATAAGATGTGTGGAACTGTTCAATAATGGTTAGTATTGAAAACAGTCTAGATATGGACTGAAATCTAAGCATCTTATAAAATTGTAAGTATACTACGTATGCTGAATATCATTGTATTTGGAAGATAGAAGATCGATTTCGAAATTTATTTCATCCTTGATTGCAACTAAGGTATGAATTAATGTTGCTAGAATTGAATAATAACTTGTTAAGTTTACAATTTTCATGTTCTTTTGTGTGATCGCGTAGCCATCAAAATCGGTCGCCTAAAGAGCTACTCACTAGGAACTACGTTAAGGTCTAAGGTCCGACCCAAAGTAATTAAAAGCACCACAAAACATATCAATGCTTAAAAAATAAATCTGCTCTGCTATAAAATTAGTATGTATATTGGTATCAGAAGTTTTATTCATGTATAATTTAATTCATTTAAATAAATTTTGATTGCAAGTTCTAGTTTTTTCATAAAAAAAAACATTGGTTTGGAATTAAAAAAACTTTGTCAAGATTGTTTTCCATAAAACATGTCACAATTGTAAAATTTCAAAAACACCTGGGCTAGAAAGACCGGTCCTGGTTTTTTCTCGTCACAGCCGAAGTTGATTTGCATGCAAAGGGTTAATTCTTCGCGATTATTTGAGTTCACGCGTATTTTTAATTATTCAAGGGTTGATAATAATATATGCAGTATTTAAAATGCAGATGTCGATGAATTTTTTTGAGTCAGTCTGAGATTGAATGTTGATGTGAGTGGAGTAAAGTGTTTAAAAGCTGTAATTTTCTTAAAAAAAAGAATTTGAATTTTATCAAGATGTTTGCTCAAGTTAGAAACTTAAACTAGAACAAAAAAAAAGTTTCAGCGGGAAACACAGGGCCGAAAACAATATAGCGACATATTTTACAAAAATTAAAATAACAGAAGACGTGGCAGCATGGCCTAGAGGTCGTAGCCGGCCACAGAAAGGGGCAAAATAACCGAAAAAAAATAACGAAATGAAGACTGGCATTGTTTTTCTTAATTCATTCAAAAAAGAACAAAGTCGACCTAGCTGGCGAGGATGATTATAATAACATTCCAAATGATGAGTTAAGAAGCCATTTTTCTTACGTCCAATATAAGTCTTGGACTATTTCTAGAAAAAAAAATTGCTTACATTCAAAGATGGAAACGAAAAAATCTCAATTTACTCATAATAATGGAATGCTGAATGAAAAAGCAATTAATAAAAAGCTCTATTAGGTGATTGCAATCATTAAAATGTAGCAGAATGGAACAAAATAATGAAACAAAAGCTTTAGTGATGTTCAATTTGAAAATCGTGAAAAGGAGAAAAGAAACACTTATACGAACATAAAGTAATGACAATATTGGATGATTGTTTACATACAGGTATGTACAAACTGTTGTTACTGTGTACTAACATCATGTTATATACATAATCAAAAGATAAATATTTGTGTGTATAAGTGTATAAAAATATTTAAAGCGATGTACTTTTTTTACTTTTTTTTAAAGTGATCTCAATACTTATTTTATAAATGTTAATGTTTTTCTTTCTGTCATTCGCTTCTTATTCAAAAAAGAATAATTGATCCTTAGTTTTCCTTTCTTCTAAAGCCCGCCCTCAATATACTTTGTGGTGGAA
This sequence comes from Calephelis nemesis, assembly GCA_002245505.1. Lineage (NCBI taxonomy): Eukaryota > Metazoa > Arthropoda > Insecta > Lepidoptera > Riodinidae > Calephelis > Calephelis nemesis. Next base: position 58,208 of record NJDD01001561.1, on the reverse strand, counting down.
GAAAGTTTATATGAAAATCATATTGAAGGTGAAGATCCGGTCTGAAAAAACTCAAAATAGTCTAGAATATAATATCAAAAAATATCAATTGTAACTGAATTTGTACTTTAAATTTGTAATTTTGCAAAAAATGTAAAATAGTACAAGATACGAACATAATTCTATATGTGATTTCGTTTAGCAAACCTTGTATAATGACAACTATTTTGCTCCTCATTAATGGCTGTATCGATTTGGTTGACGTTTCGAATGTGTAATAGCTTTCGGAATAGTTTGAAAGTTAAAAACGCCACAAACGTTCCGCGGTTTGTCTTATCTCATTTATAAAATTTTCATGCCACAATGTTAGTTACCGTACTGCTCCAAAACGGCTTTATCGATTTTCGCCGAATTTTATATGCACATTTAGTAGGTCTGAGAATCGGATACTATCTATTTTTCATACCCCTTAGTGATAAGACTGAACCAACCTAAATTTTTACTAAAATAACATTTAAAAAAGTAGTAGATCTGCCAGGTTAGCTAGTGAAGATATAAAATTATGGGACACCTTGTAATAAGTGAAATATGATTGAACCATAATTATGATTATGAAACTGTGTTTTGAAAATGAAAATGGACAACTATTTTCGTTAATTCTTTAAGAATATAATTTATTACATAATCTGTGTTTTTATTACTCGTTCTTGAAATAGCTTAAGAACTTTATTGACTACAAATTGAAGTTAAGATGTTATCTAAAAATATAACACACAAATTTGTAAGGAATGTAAACAAAGCAGTTTTATGTTATATTTTGAAGGGATTTATTTTTATTACGATTCAATTTGTGTTTAAATATAATTGTTTATCCGTACTAATATTATAAATTCAAAAGTTTATCTGTAAGTAAGTAAGTTTATCCGTTGCTGTTTCACGGGTAAACAGCGTAATAAATATTGATGAAATTTTATATGCATATAGCAAAAGATTAAAACATGCAAACAGAGTCTATTTTTTTTTTCAAAAGTCGACCTCCAAATTATATGATTGTGGATAAAAGTTTATATGAAAATTGTGACTTTTCTAAGCTAATGAAGTCGAGTGCAAACGGCTAGTTTTTTGTACATGACTAAGACATGTGTGTATGTATGTGATTAAGTTTCAACGTTGTCTATTATTACTCTAGCAATATTAAGAATGTGCGATATGATTTAGCTGCTGTCGTTTTCCGATCTGGTGGCTAACTAGTAAACATGTTCTTGCCAGCGGCTTATAAACACGATCTTATTTAGGAAACTCTCCTTTCCTTTTATTGTATATAATATACAATGTGTATTTTTATGATAGAAGACAGTAAACAAAAACAGACAACCGATGCCTACGGATACCATAGATGCAGATACAGATTATCTAAACCTACCTTTACCTCTCGACCGGCACATGACAGTATCATTATAGTGACAGGAATAGATAAAGCGGTGGACCCCTATCCAGAAGTATTGCTGTACAGCAGTCTACTATAAATATTTTTAATTATCAGGAATCTTCTTTAAATCTCTCCTTCTCTAATGTTCGAAGATGTTTATTTCTTATTTTTCGAAGTAAGTAAAATACCTTTTATTATTCTTAGTAAACCATGACGTAGTTAACGATTTTCAAATTTAGAATCCGAACGAAAATATATTCTATATTCAAATTTCGAAACATTCGAAATGATAAAAAATAAATTTAGCTTTTTAAATCTCTAATCTTGCTCGAAATAGATTGAAAACCGAATCGCATTTCTAAAATCAAGAATAGTGATGTACCAGCGGCCATGCATCACAGATAATGATTGGATTTGCCCCGCCTACGTCATCAATCACTGAGACGAGTGACGCGAGTGGGAGGCAATAAAACCAATGTACGATGAGCTTTAACTTTCCCTACTTTTATCGGGGGAATATTCAGTTTTCTAACGGTTTGGGGAGTTGACGGTCAAGATAAAATGGTTAAATCGAAAGCCAGGGAGGCAAGTTATTTCGCGAAGCCATTGTATCTTGTTAGGACTAAGGCAATGTCTTGGATGGTTAGATGTAAGTAAATTATGTTTTTTATCACGATGATAAAGGAATATAGGAAAAATTTTAAAACACCAAGTAATAATATAATTTGAAGCGTTGTCATACTATATTACAAATTCTTTTACAATATCAGTCACTAGTATACTTAAGCTATGGCTTAAGCGTAGCTTAGCAGACGTACGTAAAGTATGTGTGTAATGGATGTTTGTTACTCTTTCACGCTATATTATCACCAAATTTTAACTTATTATGTTATTCTGATATCAAAGCTATACTACTGCAAAGTTTCATGAAAATCCGTTTAACAGTCTTTGCATGAAAAGGAACAAACATACACATACCCTTACAAACTTTCGCATTAATAATATGTATATGGTGATTAACAAGATGATAATTTACGAGGATGAAAGTTTATTTATGCTTAATGCTTACTTACCGAGTAACCCGTAAGAGGAGAGCGAAGCTTTTTTAATCACTAAAATTGTAACATTAACTAGCTGATGAAGTTTTGTAATCAGTCAACTGGATTGTATCTTTTTGCCTTTATTTTTTTTTTTTTAGTGAGGGACCAACCAACAAACATACGTCTATCATGAAAAACCGCGGCTTATAGACAAAATACATGTTTCAGATGCTTAACTACCCCGTGTTGGTCTGGGCTCCTTTGCAGAAAAGACCATCTGTCTTCCTGCCAGGCAGCTCGTAAAAGGCGAGCTTAGGCTTATCGTCACTAACAACGTGACATCCTACTAGGTGGTAGAGTTTTATAGCGACTCACCTGGATTGGTACCACCGCCTTACCTATTTCTGCCGCCCTAACGTCATGACGTGTTTCGGTTCGGAGGGTAAGGTAGCCGGTAAAATTACTTTTGCTCGAGGCCCAATATTCTGGATTCATGTTGACAGCGACCTTTACCACCTGTGGTGTCTCTAGACGGCGTAAATTTCTTATCATCAGGAAATCTATCTGCTTGTTTGACTTCCAATATCATAAAAAAACCTATACCAAAGACAGTGAAGGTGGATTGCAAACTGAGGATTCCACATGAAATCATAATTACAGAAATATGCTGGCTACTTTATCCCCAGAGTATAGGCTCTCTCTTTGGTATAAGTAGGAAAATCTTCTACTTGTTTCCCTGTCTGTAGGTAAACAAGGTATTTTTATGAATATCGTTGAATTATATAAAAAAGTAAGCCATATACGAGTGCCGTAAATTAAAAAAAGGACCGTACCGTTAAACTTAATCCAATATATTTTCATTTGGATGATGCGTTATAAAACGTGAACGTAAATAAAATGGGGACTGTGTGGCATCTACAAATCTCCTTCGTAATATCTTGGAAAAAAATAAATTTGTGAGCCGGAGTTTCAGCGCACCTGTACGTATATTTATGTATATCTTGGTGCTGGTAAAGCTGCGTTCATACTGACAGGAGTAACATAATAAAAAAGTTATTATTTTATAGATTTTAAGTTAACGTTTTATTTCAGATATAATGTGTTATTTTTTTAAAATTGTTGAGTACAGTTTTATTCAAATTCTAAATTTATATATCTCTTTTTAACACATCACATTCGTGTAGGTAATACCTAATACTTAATACCAACCTTACTTAATACCTTATAATCATTTTATAGATTTTGTGAACCAGGTAGCATTTGTCAATCAATACGCGAATTATTATATAAAATAATGTATAAAATTTTAGAACATATCAATTTTAGTCCTTCTGCCTGCTTGTGATATAATTTCAGTTTAAAAAAAAAAAGTTTTTTTTTTTTATGATATGTATACATATTTAAACTAGCTGTTGCTCGCGTGGTTAATAGTCTTACAGAAACATTTGTTTGTGGTAAAACTATCCGATCTGTCAATCTATTTTACCCTCTATGTGTGTGCCAAATTTCATTATAGTCGGTTCAGCAGTTTTTGCGTGAAGGAGTAACAATCAAATAAATATACAAAATTTCGAATTTATAATATGAGTAGAACAAATATTATGAAGATAGATTTTCGGCAAAAAATAGGTATACATTTCTTATACGTATATAAAAAATACAACAATGCGTGTTAAATTAATAAGTTTTTGCATTTACAACTACTAGTTGGTAAGTGATTTAATTATTTTAATTAGATGTAATCGCCTCTATGGTCGAGCGGTCCGGGTGTTGGACTTGACTGCATGAGGTCTCGGGTTTGAATCCCGGGTCGGCCAACAAAAGAAAATTGGATTTTTTGGAATGGAAACATGGATGAGATTGGAAACATGCCCGGTTGGCGATAGGCTTGCCACTTATCACATCATGGGACTTAGTATCTTCGTCTAGTCGTGGGTGCCCTGTTTGTGCCTCTGCCTACCTCTTCGGGGATATGGGCGTGAAGATACTCTAATTAAATGTAAACGTAAATGTTTATTAATCTATCAATTCTGGTAAGGCCTAAATCTTATGAAATTTTGAAAGTATTATGTACGCACCCTATTTCATCGCAGGCTTAGAACCTATTTCCATACATATGAGGTAGACATCGCGAGATGGAAAACCCTGCCCGAAACGAGAGCTACACCCCACCTCTTTATAGTTACTTGTTTTTCGTTGTTACACTTTTTCGTTTTGTCTCGTATTCTTGAGAAGCGTTAATCTTTTAGTTCGTCTGAGGCACTGAGTGATAGAGCTCAGGTCTTTTTAGCATTTTTAACTAGACGAATTCGTACAAAGTCTTTATCTTCAGTCATTTATTTAACAAATGCGAAAGTTTGTGAATATATTTGAGTTATTTAGGTTTAGACGCGTGTTTTGAAATTTTAGATATTATATCGATGTATTCTCCTAATCTTTTTAACGAAATTTGTCATATGGATAGTTAAAGAGTTTTTATTTTTTATTTTTTAAAATTTGTCCTTTTTTCCAAAATAATGCAAAGGTTTCTAGACAAATCCAAGTGAATTGAAAAGCATTCGGACTTTTCAAATCTTTGTTCATGACTTTTCTCCATCGCTCACTTAAGAAAGTATGAGACATCAAACTTTCAAATATTTTTATTACACATTAACTTACAAGAGGCACTTGGACCGCCTCCTACTTTAACATACTAATACCTATAATTAAATAATGTAAAGCCAATGCCAACAGGGCCATCTTGCTTCTGAGCCATGTTTATAAGCTGTTTTCGAGGGTCATTACGAATCGTCTCGAGCGCAAGTTAGATGACTTCCAGCCACCCGAACAAGCCGGATTCCGAAAAGGCCATACCATAGATACCATAGACCACATACATAAGCTGCGGCAAATTATACAGAAAACCGAGGAGTATAATTTGCCATTATGGTTGGCGTTTGTGGACTATGAGAAAGCCTACAAATAAACTATCGATCGAGACCTGGGCAGTACTACAGTCTCTCCAGCGGTGCCACATTGACTATCGCTATGTCGCAGTGTTGAAGTGTTTGTACAACAACGCCACTATGTCCATCCGAGTACAAGATCAGAGCACAGAGGCGATTCCATTGCAGAGAGGTGTAAGACAAGGAGACTTTATATCTCCTAAGCTCTTCACCAACGCAATGGAGGACGCTTTTAAGCTTCTGGAGTGGAAAGGAATTGGCATCACCATCAACGGCGAGTACATCACTCAGCTTCGATTTGCCGATGACATTGTCATAATGGCGAAATCGCTGAAAGACCTTAGTACAATGCTCGAAGACCTCAATCGTGTTTGCCGACAGGTGGGCCTTAAGATGAACATGGACAAGACGAAAATCATGCGGAATGTCCATGTAGCGCCCACCCCAGTGTCAGTTGGGAACGCGATCCTCGAAGTTGTCGACTAATATATATATACCTAGGACAAACGGTCCAGTTAGGTAAGTCCAACTTCGAGAAAGAGGTGAATCGACAAATCCAACACGATTGGGCAGCGTTCGGGAAATTGCGTAGCGTCTTTTCGTCCGAAATACTTCAGTGTCTCAAGACAAAAGTCTTTAACCAGTGTGTGTTACCAGTGATGACCTACGACACCGAGACGACGACTACTACGACGAGACGACACGGGCTATGCTCGGGGTTTCCCTGCAAGATCGATTCAGAACGCAGGCGAACGAAAGTCACCGACATAGCCAGCCAGGTTAGCAAGCTGAAGTGGCAGTGGGCGGGGCACATAGCGCGGAGAACTGATGTCCGTTGGGGCAGAAAAGTTCTCGAGAGGAGACCACGTACCAGCAAGCGAAGCGTAGGACAGCCACCTACGAGATGGACAGACGACCTTATGAGGGTCGCGGGGTCTCGCTGGATGCAGGCCGCTTCCATCCGGTCGAAGTGGAAGTCAACGGAGGAGGCCTATGTTCAGCAGCGGACATTCTATGGCTGAAATGATGATGATGATGATGAATGCCAACATTTGGCCAGAACTAATGTTATATTAGAAAAAGGTAATTGATACAAACCTTCATTTAAATTACGTACTTTTCTGAATAAGTAAATAGCGTAAGCTTTTTCCAAACACATTATGTTCACAAGTAAATGTAATATCTTTAATACACGAATAAAGCTGTAGGCAATAGCTAATTTGTAACATATTTACGGCGGCACTCAGAGTCGTTAATTAAAACTTAATTTATACTATGTGGTCTAGCGGTTTAGTTGACTGCATGAGGCAAAAAGGAAAAACTGGGTTTTTCTAATTTTCTAAAAAAAATGTTGCTCGGGATTGGAAATGTGCCCGGTTGACGATTTAATGTTTTATAATATTTTTCAATAATAATGCCGATACCAATCAAGAGCAACATTTTTTTACTGCAAAACTGAAAAAACCACATTTTTTGTTGCCCTTAACAAAATTACAAATTGACACAAATCCGATTCCAATTTCCAGTTTGCAATATCGAAATTCAAGAGTAGCCATAAAGTAATCTTAATAGCTCCACTAGTGAGCTATGGCATAGTCATAAAAGTTTAAGCCGCAAAAAGTGATAAAACTATAATAAAAGTGATAAGCTTTAAATTTCAATTCACCTTTAAGTATGTATTCAAATGCCTCTTACAAAGTTCTCTATGTAATAAACAAGCAAAGATTTACTATTATGAGGGTAGGAGCCAATATATCACGTGACGTCACGCTGGCGCATGTGGCTGACATGAAAATATTACGATGCATCAAAACTGCCAAGAAAGAGTAGGAGAAAAACCTTCCTCGCGTTTGTGTAGGGCCCAAATCATAAAATACAGCTATTTTCTCCGTTATGTTTTCCCCGTGTTGGTCCAGACTCCTTTACAGCATAGAAAACCTGCCTCCCTGCTAGGCAGCTCGTTAAAGGCGAGCATAGCCTTACCATCAATAGCACCGTGACGTCCTACTAGGCTTTAGAGTTTCGCAGCGACTTTTCCGGATTGGTACTACCGCCTTACCAATTCCTGCCACCATCACGTCCAATGCTTGCCGTTGATGTGTTGCGGTTCGGAGGGTTAGGTAGCCGGTAAACTTACTTTTGCTCCAGGCCTAACATACCGGCCTCAGTTTAGCAACGCAGCATAACCACCTTTGGTGTCTCTAGGCGGCGTGAATTTCTTACCATCAGGAAATCCGTCTTCTTGTTTGCCTTCAAATATCATAAAAAAAATTAATTTCGCACCACTCATAATAATTGTTTCTGGAGTTTTAAAATTAAAATAAAACTTAATGTACATAAACACTTAGCATTTATAATTTTAATGAATACTTGTGAAATAATTGTTTTTTGTAAATAAATAATTGTGGTCTTAAAAATCATAAAACAGATTTATATTAATGAGATTGCGTCGGTTTTTAAGTATTACTTATTCGAGATTCGTAGTACTGAATACATTTAATATAAGCTTTTAAGAGTCTCTTGCTTATAACATTGTATATAAAAATTAATTTCTATTTTCCGCTTGTTATCGCATTACGCTGGAACAAAAGGACTAAAAAACAATGAAAAGAAACATAATATTCGTAGTCGGCTCAGCTAGTGTAGTTTTAAACTAACTTGTGTGTAATTTTAAACTAATTTTAATTTAATTTTTCCTGCCGCCTTATCGTCATGACGTGTTCTGTTTTGGAGGGTAAAGTAGCTAGTAAACTTACTTTTACTCGAGGCCTAACATCGCGGCCTCAGGTTGGCAATACACCATTATCACCTTTAGTGTCTCTAGATTGCGTGAATTTCTTACCATCAGGAAATCCGTCTGCTTGTTTGCCTTCCAATATCATAAAAAATTAGTAGTTTTAAACTAAACATGGATATTAAATACAAAATTAAGAAAATTACATAACATAATAAAACTCTTTTCCCTATAGAACATTTTGACTTTCTTAAGCAGGAAGTTGGGAAGAACGACATCTTAACTTTGCACATAAAAAAATTAAGGATATACATTTTTTTTAATTTTTTAGAGTTCCAGTTTGTTTTTGTTTTTTTAACTACATATACAAAATATGAATCTCATGAAAGTATTGTGGAAGGGTTTTCCTAAAAGGAGATTTATTGTTAGCATTACGATTGTGGTCCAATTTATTTTTTTGAAAGTGACATTGTTGAATTTCATAAATCAATTAAATTTAAGTAAAATAAATAGATATGTATGCTAGATAACAACGATAAAAGACTTGTTGTCCCCTGTCAATCTTAGACTCCTGTAAATAGGTAAACGCTTGTAAATTATAAATAATAAATCATAGTAAATGATCTATCCATCCACCCTCGTATTGCAAAACGAATGGCTGTGCCTTAAGGCAAAGAATGTGTCGATTTAAAACAAACCTGTACTGAGGAAACAAGCTATTTATTATCTATAATCTATAATTTTTTTTTTTATTATAGAGGTATTAACCTTGCTCGTTTCTTCAGAACAGGTTTGTTTTAAATCGCTACATTCTTTGCCTTACGGCACACCCATTCGTTTTGTAATACGAGGGTGGATTGCGTCTTGAAAAATGCTTCCCGTTGCTTGGTAGCGACTAGCGATGAGTTTTATATCGCGAACATTATTATATTTTATACTGGGCTTTATGCCTTTACACATCAATAACGCTGGATAGCATCTTGTGATGACATGCCAGATTAAATTTTTTATAATATACTAGCGGCCCGCCCTGACTTCGCACGCTTATGAAATATACATACTCGTATAAACTTTCCTCTTTAATCACTTTATCTATTGGAATAAAACCCATCAAAATCCGGTGCGTAGTTTTAAAGATTTAAGCATACAAAGGGACATGGGGACAGAGGAAGCGACTTTGTTATATACTATGTAGTGACTAGCTTTTTTCTGTGGTTTTAAACGCATAATTGTTAGATATATGTATTAAGACGAACTACATGCTAAATAGCATCTTGTGATGACATACAGGATATTGTTTTATAATATACGTACTTAAGTACTAGCAAATACTTTAGTTTAAAAACTTATTTCTATTAAATTTTATAGGAACATACATGATGCTTAATAGCATCTTGTTATGTCATACAAGATTATTTTAATTGTTATTAACTTTTGTTCGCACTGGTACTGGTACTGGTACTGGTAAAAATTTTTTTTCGTAGTAATAGGTATCCTGAACGTTGACCTGCTTTATAAGCTACTAACTTCTGCACAAAATTTGGTAAAATCCGTTCGATAGTTTTTACGTGATAAGTGAAAACGCAAACCAACAAACATTTTATTGGCCCTCATTGGTTAAGCCAATTAACCAATCATTGACCCTCATTGATGAAAGTTTGAACGAAAATTGTTACTATTCTTTGGTGACAAAGTCGAGGCTAAACAGCTAGTAAGATAAATATGAATAGTTTTTTTACATTTGTATTCATTTGCACCTTATTTATTATATGGTATGCTTTAAGTTGAAGTTTAAATCAAGTTGGAAATACCGTTGAATCACATTAATTTAATTAGTTCCAGATAGCATCTTGTTTAATTTCTGTAATTATAGTAATTATTAATTACAAAGACAAAATACTCAAATCTGTCTAACCATAAAGTAAACAAATTTTGTTATGGGTGATAGTCAATGATAGTAATATAAAGAAATATTTAAATAAATGCCTGAACAAATTTAATTATCTTAATATATTTAAACTACGTGTCACATTGTTTGTCCGCGACAGACCCCTAAACTACTTAACCGACTTCAATCAAATTTGGACACCGTGTGCAGTTTGATCCAACTTGAAAGATAGGATAGCTTATATCTTAATTTATCACGGGCGAAGCCGTGGGCAGTTACCCATTTAGGTACTTGTACATTCTACTAAAAGTTGATAGCAGTTTTGCCTACGTACCTAGTAGCTGCTGAACATTTTTCCTTGCTTTTCATATGAAGACACATTTTTTGGAAAATTCACGTGATATGGTCACTTTGTCATGACGGTGTTTAATTAGGAAAGTATACAGATAAACCCTTCTCGGTCTTACCAGATGATTCATACAATGAGATCATCAGGCGACGAAACACTCACGGCCGCACTTAGAGTCGTCACTAACATTTAATCTGTCATTAAGTCACAATTTTGTATAGAAAACGTCAACTTGATGACAGAACAAAAGACAATTAATGACTCTGATTGCGGCCATAAGTCTTAGTTTAGAATAAGAAATGTCGACTAATGACCGATACAATCTCTACAGTAAGATTTATAAAAATGATGATAATTTTAAAAAGTCTTGTATACTTAAATCTTTAAAACTACGCAACGGATTTTGATGCGGTTTTTTTGATAGATAAAGAGATTGTAGAGAAAGAGTTATGTGTATATTTCACAACCGGGCGAAGCCAGGGCGGGCCGCTAGTTAAACATAACATATAATATTAAAATCTTCAACAGATTTCCTAATAATTATTATAATATGTAGACTTTAATTCATTCTGATTACTTTGTTATCAGTAAACATGCAGCTATTGGATAATAAAATAAAAGATAGGTAATAAACATCTCTAGCTGCATCTACACAATTTAGTATTGGAAATGTCGACTTAATGAGCGATTAAAATGTAATTGACGTCCCTACAGTCAGATATAAAAAAATATAACAAAAAGTTAGTAGAATTTAAGCCCTGCTTGTGTGCAGAATTGAGCATCTTACAAATATTATAAATGCAAAAGTTTGTAAGGATGTGTGTATGTATGTTTGTTACTCTTTCACGCTCGAATGGTTGAACGAATTTGTCTGAAATTTGGGACACAGATTGTGACCTGGATTAACATATACGCTACTTTTAATCAAGATCTCAAAACGGGTTAATGTGAAAACGCGGGCGAAACCGCAGGCAACAGCTAGTAATGTTATAAATGGAAAAGTTTTTATGTTTGTTTATTACTCTTTCACGTAAAAACTGCTTATATGATTTTCATGAAATTTGGCATACATAAAGAGGTTAACTTGGATTAACATATAGAACAGTTTTTATCCCGAAAATATGTTCCTGTAGGACCAGTAATCCACGCGGGAAACGCAACGGGCGACAGCTAGTATGTAATATTATCTTTAATAGATATCCTAATGATTATAAATACACTTTGATTCATTCTGATTAGTTTGTAATCTGTAAACATGCAGCCATTAGATATAAGAAACCCAATCTTTATTGCGTGGGAGGTTATAAAAGTTTAGAACATAATTATCATAGATATATTGTACTATTAACTGAATTAAAATATCAAATAACATCAACATTGTTATACAATTTTACAATCCAGTCTCAACACTGATTTACTTCCCATTATATACAATTTTTATTTATTACAAAGACTTATCGTTCAAGAACCATTCAAAGCACAGATAATCCCCGTCTGGACAACTTTATGACAGCGTTTAATGACGTCATTATGCTAACAAAACATCTTTTCTTAGCTGCATTGTCTTTTAATGCCTATTAAAATGAATTTTCTATTTAAAACCTTATTTCATGCAGCTAGAGTTAGTTTTTGGTTGATTTAAATATCTAATTTGTTACTACCCTAAATTTTTACAATTATTTGTCAAACCCACTAATTGCCTGTTAGATTGAGCTGAAAGGGACTGCATTTCGGCTTATTAGGAGCCAACAAGTTGAATGTAATTATATTGTAAAGCCTTCATAACGTTGGTTCTGATATAAAAAGGTACAGACCATTATGTCATCTAAAAGATATTTCATTGTTGATTCTAATTGTGAAACGATATGTTTTATGTGTTTTGGTAGAGTTTTTTTTGCAAATATTAAATAATTTTGCAAATATTATGATATAAAAAGGTACAGATGCTATTATGTCATCTGAAAGATATTTCATGGTTAATTCTAATCGTGAAACCATGTTATTTATAAGCCGTATATACAATTACAGTCGAGTTCTTTTGCAAATAATAACTTGTAAATTTTTAAATTAATTTTTAAGTTTAGAAAAATATATTTCGGTTTGTAAATCCGAGTATCCTGTGTAGAATATTTCTTCTGTTTCTAAACAAAAAATTGGTTAAAAAAAATAAAAAAATGGTCGATAATATCACCAAAACTCATAACAAAAGCTAACCTCTACCACTTATTAACTGAAATATTCGTATGCTTTTTTGTTTCCTAACACTACAATTGCAAAGAAAAACTGAGAAATTACATAAACTATTTGATTTATTGTTCCCATTAAAAGCTTTTGAAGATATCTAAGGAATTTAGATAAGATTAAAATCTGTTGGTTATTAGTACAACTTAATCGATGAGTTTGGAGTTAATTACTGGAATTTTTAATTTATTTATTTTTACATTACATTAATTATTACTTATCTAAATATTTATAAGTATAATAATTCACCGCCTTTTGAAAAAGAGCCATAAAGATTCATTTATTACTGATCGAGTAATCGAGTGACAAATATACAAAAAATATAAACTAGCTTCACGCCCATATCCCCAAAGAGTTAGGCAGAGGCACAACCAGGGCAGGGTACCCACGACTAGCCGAAGACACTTAGTCCCACAATGTAATAGATGGCAAAGCCTAACGCCAACCGGGCACATATCCAATCCCGATCAATTTTTTTTTATTAGAAAATTAAAAAAACCCAGTTTACTGATTTATAGGGATAAATTAATAGTCTCTTTTTTGGAGTCACTAAAGTATTTAAAATGTTTCAGAAAACTAATTGGTACTCATAAGTTTCTTAAGTAGTACATATCTGGAAACATCAAATATGTAGATAGTTTTTTATGATGTTGAGAGAGAAGGTAAACAAGCTGACGGATGTCCAGATGGTAGTAATTCACGCCGCCAAGAGACACCACAGGTGGCAATGGTGCGTTGCCAACCTGAGGCCGGAATGTTAGAACTCTACCAAAAGCATTATCCTCCACACCGGAACATGTTAGCAGCAAGTACTGACGTCATGGCGGCAGGAATATGTAAGGAAGTGGGCGAGTCTAAACTACAAGCTAGTCAGATGTCACGGTGGTAGTTACGGCAAGCCTATGCTCGCCTTCGGCGAGTTGACATGGAGTTACTTTACTATTTGTACTTTAGTATACCTATACTACTCGTATATTTATGTCACTAATAAATGATGTCACAGACTGTAAACAGATTCCATTTTAAGTGAGTAAATATATGGAAAATCACGGTTTTTTTTTTCATTTATAATATATTTCTTGCCAACCTCAAATTGTGCTACATTTTTACTTTTTAGGAATCTAGTCATTAAGATTTGACGATGACGATTTGACGTCTGAATGGAGAGAAAAGTTTTCATAATTATTTTTTTATTTTGTTAGTTATTGTCAGAAGATTATAAAAAAACCGGAAAAAAATAATAAATAAAGCAAGGAAAGCGGGTAAACAATGCTTTTATCTGTACAAACTGTTAGTAGCTGTTAATGTTAAGCGATGCGAAGTTCATAGGGTAGGCTAGTTTAGTAATAAAAGTTTCTTTCAAAGAGGTGTAAAATATAAATGTAAGAGGTATTGTTATATGCTTGTACAGCGAAACCGGTTGGCTAAACTATAAAAATAAAAAAATATACCTATTGTGGAAAGTGTAAGTGTTTACTTTTTTTTTGGAATGACTAATGTGTTGCCAACCTCGCGGTTTTTACAACACTGGGCTTTGTGTTTTCAATAAATTGTATCAAGAATGGAATTCCACCAAGCACCGACGATAAAAAGTGTAGAAACTAGGTGTAAAATATGTTTATGTGTATTAAACGTATAGAAAACTGATTCACGTTTAAGTGTTCGTAATACCCACAGATAGCTTGGTACTAAAAGACATTAGTCGATCTCAAAGACTAATAAAATGCCGCTTTACATTAGGTATTTGCATTGGACAGAAAATAAAGTCCCGATCGTGTTGTAATTAAATTATCCTCGTTCTATTCGAATCCAATAAGCAACAAAAAACACATAAAGCTATCAACATTCGCTACTCTACACATAAGACCTTAAACTCGCATAAAATACCTTCACAAAGAAGGGAAAAGTAATGCAAAGGAATCAGTACCAACTACTATCTCAAAATTGATCTCCAGTTTGTCAACGAAAATTAAACTTTTTCTCTTCAAAATAAAACATAAATTTACATGGCAATGGTGTTTGTAAATTGGTTTTTCATTTCAAGCAAAAATATATTCTATTTTTCAGCTTTTGGTGTTTAAAATCGAATGTAGAGATGGAGCTGTATACCCTCACATAAGTTAAGGCCCAAGTAATACGGATGACGATGCGAAGTTAGTGGAAAGAAAGGGGAGAAAGGAAGTGGAATAACGAGGGG
>NJDD01001561.1:0-30907 GCA_002245505.1 Calephelis nemesis | reverse complement strand
CGTCTGTGTGTTTGTGTACGATTGACCGTTTTCGATTCTGATTTTTTTAAAGTCGGCGTAACTGGTGATGTGAGTTCTTAGCCAAATCAGTAAGGGGTTATAAATATCTGTTTTTATTTTAGGGTTAAACTTTTTATCGCATTTAGTATTTAAAATGTAAATTAATAAATTATCAAATAATCCTAAATTTACAAACATAACATTGTAAATAGTTACAGATGTCACACGGAACCCATGTCTGTTTTTTTCTTGACAATAAAATATTTTGTAAGTTTTATCACATGTTTTATGTTACACTTTTAGAGAGACTTATGGAAGCAACTGTTAATATTATAATATTAACAGTTGCTTCCATAAGTCTCTCTCTCATATATGAAACGATATTTTCATAATTAGGAATATGTTTCAAATAAGTCGTAAAATTAGAACGTATCTAAAATATTGTGACTTAGTGTAAGGCATGTTTTGGAAGGTTTTGAAGTACTTTGTTTACAAAAAAAAAGTACAGAGGCACAACCAGGGCACCCACGACTAGCCGAAGACACTAAGTCCCACAATGTGATAGGTGGCAAGCCTATCGCCAATCGGGGACATTTCCAATCCCGAGCAACATTTTTTTTTATAAGAAAATTGGAAAAACCTAATTTTCTCTTTGTTGCCCGACCCGGGATTCGAAGCCGGGACCTCATGCAGTCGAGTCCAACAACTGAACCGCTAGACCACAGAAGCGATATTTTGTTTACAAAATATTATGTTATGTTAATTATATTATAATGTCATATATTTCTAATAAGAAGTTCATTTTCGTACCCTGAAGTTTATTATTTGGGGATTAATTACATGTATTATGTAATTAATTATTATTATATTATGCATATAATAACAATATTATGCATTTAATGCATTCGGAAATTTATTGTTATCTACTCATATATAAAATATATCTATGTTAGGACGCAATAATCAAAGTGTGTAAAATACGTATATCGTATAATAATCAAGTATTTTCCTCGATTACCCTAGAATTCCATCATCAGATCTAGACTTGGTCGACTTAGACAAGGCGATCCACAATCTCGGAAGTAGGTACAGTCTTTAAAAATGAAGAGTTTTTAAAACTGATTGAAAAGTAATGAAGAAATCGATTATCATATACCTTTATGCCCATATTCCCGAAGAGTTAGGCCTAGGCACAACCAGGGCACCCATGACTAGCAGAAGACACTAAGTTCTACAATGTAATAGGTGGCAAGCCTATCGCCAACGGGGCACATACCCAATCCCGGGCAACGCTATTTTGATTAGAAACTTGAAAATATTTGTTTTTTCTATATTTTTGCTGCCCGACCCGGGGATCGAACTCGGGGTTTCAACAAGTCAAGTCCGACGCGCAGGACCGCTTGACCACCGAGGCGATTATTACATACTTATAAAAAATAACTTTTACCTATCTTTTCAAAAAATCTGTGTACAGTCAAATATAGAAGTTACTGGAATTCTCATTTCTTGCCAATCTACGATTACATAGCTTCATTCTATTTTTTTTTTATTTTCGTTTTTATTTGACAGAATGAGGCAAAGGTCACTCACATAATTCTGGATCTAACACCAGAAATTGTGCAAAAGCGCCAAATATCTATGAGCTGAGCCCCAGAAAAGAGAAGGAGAGGTAATAAAGATTTCTATATTTTCTTTGTTGGTTTACTTTTTTTTATGCTATTGGAAGGCAAACAAGCAAACGGATCTTATGATATTAAGTACGCCGCCTAGAGAAATCAAATGTGGTAATGGTGTGTTGCCATCCTGAGGCCTGGATGTTAGGCCTCGGGCAAAAGTAAGGTTACGGGCTACCTTACCCCCCTCGAAACCGGAACACGTCAACGGAAAGCTCTGACGTTATGGCTGCAGGAATATGACGTTATGGCGGTGGTACCAATCCGGGCGAGTAGCTGCGAAACTCTACCGCCTAGTATGATGTCGCGGTGCTGCCACCATAACGTTGGCACTTGCCGTTGCAGTGTTCCGATTCGGAGGATAAGGATAAGGTACATGTACTTTTGCTTAAGGTCTAACATTCTCGCCTCAGGATGGCAACCTTTACCACCCTTGGTGTCTCTAGGTGGCAAGAATTTATTAACATCAGGAAATTTGTCTGCTTCCTTCCAACATCATAGAAAAAGTACCTTAAACAGTTGCGTAGTTTTCAGTAGGCATGCCAAATTTATTACTTTATTTTAGGAAGTAATAAATAAAAAAACGACTGATCAATCTTTTATTTTTTTCAACATCATACAAAAATTACCTTAAGAGTCGCGTTGTTCATGCCAATTTTATTACTTTATTTTAGGAAGTAATAAATTTAAAAAAAAACGACTGATCAATCTTTCAGTTTTTTGGTTTTTATTGTTTAGGTACTAGCTGTTGTCCGCGGCGTTGCCCGCGTGGTTAATGGCCCCTGAGGAATATTTTTCGAAATAAAAAATATCCTCAGTCTTAATCTAAGTTACGCTCTATGTATCAAATTTATGAAAATCGGTTGAGGAGTTTTTGCGTAAAGAAGTAACAAACAAACATACAAACTTTCGCACTTATAATATTAATAGAACTAGCCGACCCCGCGCACTTCGTATCGCTTGACATTTAATAAAAATTTGTATGGATTAAAGTATTGTTTTTCCCATTTTCCTCACAGTTTTCTTCTTAAGAAAAACCTTCCCATGTAAACAAATGACACAAAAAAAAAGATTTTGCAATATCGGTCCATCCGTTCAGGCTTGATGCGATTCGTTTTTATTTATACACTAGCTGTCTAGCGAACTTCGTCCCACCCGTTCAGTATGGGAAGTAATGAAGTATTATTTTTCCAATTTCCCTGCAACTTTCAAGGTTTTTCTCTTCATAAGAACCTTCTCCTGATAATAACTAACAAAGCAAAAAAAGAATTAGCCAAATCGGTCACGTCGTTCGGAAGTTATGCGCTTACCAACACATTTAATGATTTAACGATTCATTTTTATTTATACACTAGCTGTCTAGCGAACTTCGTCCCACCCGTTCAGTATGGGAAGTAATGAAGTATTATATTTCCAATTTCCCTGCAAGTTCCCGGGTTTTCTCTTCATAAGAACCTTCTCCTGATAATAACTAACACAATAAAAAAAGAATTAGCCAAATCAGTACAGTTGTTCGGAAGTTATGCGCTTACCAACACATTTAGCGATTCATTTTTATATAAAAGACCAGCTGCTCCGGCGAACTTCGTTTCACCCGTTCAGTATGGAAAATATTGAAGTAATATTTTTCCTATTTTTCCTGCAACTTTCCCGGTATTTCTTTTCATAAAAACCTTCTCCTGGTAATAACAAATACAATAAAAAAAGAATTAGCCAAATCGATCACGTCGTTCGGAAGTTATGCGCTCACCAACACATTTAGCGATTCATTTTTATATTATAGGTAAGGTGTATTCTGCTATTCGGGGCGAAGACAAATCCAACAAATTTGATAATTTGAAATCCAAAAACCATGAAAATTGGTCCAGCAGATCTTAAGTTATAAGTGTTGTAACAAACCCGACTTTCTTTTATAAATACAGATTTTTAGATGTTTTTATAATGTTACTATTAGTATAGAAAAAGGCAAGCCTGCTGAGTTTCTTTCGCCGGATCTTCTCAGTGTGTGGCCACGATTCCGATCCGGAGATAGTTTAAAAAAATGGCGACGTGCACTATTACTACTTGTATGTATTTTTTATTTTTATTTTTTTTCACTTTTTTATTCTGATTCTGGTTTGTATGTTCATTTCGATGTCATTGCTGGGGCTGGGTATTTTTTACATTTATTTTGGTATGTGTGTATTTTTTTGTATAAGTATCGCTGACCCAGCCATAACCCAAGCATACATTTTTCTTTCATTTCTGGGTTAGAGGCAGTTTGTGTAATACGTCCAGGGATATTTATTTATTTATCATACTTTGCTAAGCCACGCAGCGATGTTGCTATAGTACCTAATAACATTGCTTTTCTTCTAATACTAAGTGTGGTGATTGATCTGTGTTTGTAGTATTGCCTCTTTTGTCTAGCGGTCTTCGGTTAGTTGTGGGTGACATTGTTGTGCCTCTGCCAATCTCTTGGAATATGGGCGTGAAGATACTTTGTTTGTGGTATGTAGTATGTGTAACAAGATTTTAACACCAGTTTTACCATTAGTATTTTTTTTATAACAATGGAAGGCAAACAAGCAGACAGATTTCCTGATGGTAAGAAATTCCCGCCGCCTAGAAACACCAAAGGTGATAATGGTGCGTTGCCAACCAGAGGCCGGGATGTTAGGCCTCGAGCAAAAGTAAGTTAACCGGCTACCATACCCTCCGAAACTGAACATGGCGGTACCATAACGTCATGACGTGTTCAGGTAATAGGTAAGGCGGTGGCACCAATCCGGGTGAGTCGTTGCGAAACTCTACCACCTAGTAGGATGTCACGGTGTTAGTGACGGTAAGCCTATGCTCGTCTTTTACGAGTTGCCTAGCACAGGAAGGCAGATGGTCTATTCTACAAAGGAGCCCGGACCAACACGGGGAAAATATATGTGAGAACCTCATTAAATAACAAAGATTAAAGAGTAGGTGCAAGAAAGCAATTACTCTAAAGCAGTAGTCTACATCATTACTATTTAAAAGATCAATAAATTTGAAACTAACCCCAAACGCGTTTTAGTTCCGATATTTTTAAATAAAACCTTTGGGTAAATTTAATTAAGAGCGTAATTTAGGATAATTTATTTGAATCGAATGTAAATAAAGTACGTGAAATGGATTTGACTTGAATAGCGATCGCGTGTATAGTTAACGATCAGTTAAGTTTCAACGGTTAAACATCGTCGGTTTACAATTAACCATTCAGATCGTCCTGATAAAAGTTAATGCAGATTGACCCACAAAACGCGGGAGCCACGGTATCGTGGGGATACGTTTTTTGTGAAAGATCGAAATAGAGGTAGTTTGATAAATTTGTTATTAAAAACTTTAATAAAGCTGTCAGCTCGTTCCGAAAATAAGAATTATCTGGGTGCTGATTATGTATCTCAGTTGCTAACTCAAAATGGAAAAGTGTACATCAAATGACGTCATTTGAGTTTGCTATCTCTATTGTATTTATGTTGGTCACTGGAGATAGCAAATATAAAACACGTCATTTGACAGCTATTTCATGAACACTTTTCCATTTCAGTTGGCAACTGAGATACATAATCAGCCCCTTAGTATTTTGTACTACCTTTGTCTTCGTAAATTAAAATGCTATTTTTTGGACATTATAATAACGCGTGATAAAGTTTGATAACTTTGTATACGAAATTGAATTAGTCTGTCAGTTATCTTGCTTGCTAAAGTAAAGTAATAATTAAATATTTTACTTCGCATAAACCTACTTTAATTTCTATGTGAGATCGAAAATTATCAAACTACCTCTAGTTTGATAAATTTATAAAAATATTAATAAAGCTGTCAGCTCGTTCCATAACATTTTGTAACATCTAGTTATTTGCAATAATAAGTTGTTAATTTCGCTTATAATTATGAGTTCTAGTGATTTCCTTTTTTGAGATCGAAAATTAAGTTTGCTATATTTAGTGTTTGTTTTCAGAAACTTTTAAAGCAGTCAGCTTATTGGCTCGTTTAAAAAAGAACTTAAAAATGTCAAGTAGGTGCGTACTAATTAGATATTTTACTTAGCATGTTTTTTTATGATATTGGCAAACAACAGGGCAAAAAGGCAAACAAGCAGACGGATTTCCTGATGGTAAAAAATTCACGCCGCCTAGAGACACCAAACTAGGTGGTAATGATGCGTTGTCAACCTTAGGCGGGGATGTTGGGTCTCGAGCAAAGGTAAGTTTACCAGCTACCTTACCCTCCAAACTGGAACACGTCATGACGTTATAGCAGGAATAGCTAAGGCGGTGCTACCAATCCGGGTGAGTCGCTGCGAAACTATACCACCTAGTATAGTATAGTTTTAATGTTAGAACTAAAAAGCGGGAGTTTAATAAAAATATTTAAACTTATTATTTAAACTTTTGCAAATTTTTCGGCCCGTTTTAAATTAGATTTAGGATTTTAAGAATTTTAACTATTATAATTAATGTTGTTATTACATTCTGCATATTCTCAATATCTCTAATCAGTAGGTTCTGGTAACTACGATTTAAAGTGCCGTAAAAAATAAATATAATAAAATAAATATAAAGTAAATTAAATATAATAAAATACTCACGCTTTACATTTTTTTAAAAGGTAACCTAATAATTGTAGTAACAAGCACGGAAAGACAAAGCAAATCTGTCCTAGAAAGTTGCGAATTGTCTGTAATATTTTTCATGTGATATGTATTAGTCGTATTTGCCCAAAATATGTATATTTGTGACTAAATTTGTTAGAAAAAAGTATCTTCACGCCGATATCCCCGAAGACGTAGGCAGAGGAACAACCAGGGCACCCACAACTAGCCGTATACATTAAGTCCTTCAATGTGATAGGTGGCAAGCCTATCGCCAACCAGGCACATTTCCAATCCCGAGTAACTGTTTTTTATTAGAAAATTGTAAAAATCAAATATTCTTTTTGTTGCCCGACCCGGGATTCGTACCCGGGACCTCAAGCAGTCAAGTCCAAGAATTGAACCGCTAGGCCACAGAGGTAGAGGTTGTTGTATTCTTAAACCCTATTGACAGGTTGGCGATAGGCTGTCTTCTGTGGCCTGGTTGGAAACCATATGCGTGTGAAGATACTAGTTTTATTATTTTGTTTTGATACACAAAATATTATTAATTTAATAGTAATATTTTTTATTGTTTCAGGACAAAACAAAGATATGAGAAGATTTTCTGAAGCAACTTCAAAAAGTAACAAAATGAGAAGACTTTGTCGATGAACGTTATTCCATAATAATAATTACCATTGGTGATAATTTTGCTCCGCAGTCATTAAAGTTAATCACTGTCTTCTTTCAACAAAAGCAATATAAAGAGACAAAACACGCTTAGTGCTATCAGGGGGCTGATTACGTATCTCAGCTGCCAACTCAAATGAAGTGTTTTATATTTGCTATCTCCAGTGATCAACAAAAATAAAATAGAGATAGCAAACACAAATGACGTCATTTGACAGTTATTTCATGTACACTTTTCGTTTAAAAACGGACTAAATATATCCTTTACCATTAGGAGAGCCGTGTATAGTATTTTTTAGCCTTATTTTGGGATAGCCTAATTTTATTGAATGCTCGAAAGGAGAAATATATTAATATCGCAAGAGTAAAACTCCCTCAAGCCTATCTATGCGAGTTTTAGATAAAATGCGATCTGAGTAAAAGTACGTTTTCTTATGCAAAAGATTATTTTATTTTTATTTAGTTATCTATGACATTGTATATTGTATACTTTTTTTTACACCCTGCTCGTAAAAGCCCTACCATAGGGTCAAATTATTAACCATCCAACAAAAAAACTGTAACTATGTAGTTTGAACATAATCGCAAATATGGCAAAAATTCATTTATTTTTTCTGACGTAAGTCTCTAATGTTCATCATCATCATCATCATCGTCATCAGCCGGAGGACGTCCACTGCTGGACATAGGCCTCCCTTCCTGAAAGAGCGCCACAAGTTACGATCACCAGCCGCTTGTAACCAGCGGCTCCCCGCGACTTTGACCAGATCATCAGTCCACCGGGTGGGAGGTCGTCCAACACTACGTCCTCCGGTACGGGGCCGCCACTCGAGTACCTTTCTAATAAATATTCAACCTCTAATATTACCTATTTATTTTTACTTTAAAACATAACTGCCCATTATGGACAACTACCATAAAAAAGCTAAAATCCTGGACTTTCAGAGGCATTATTTTTTTTGAAGTACAATTTTCATACCGTGTTTTGGTCAAAGTTCTCGATCTACACGGCTGAGTCGGCTTCAAACTAGCATAATATCTTTACCCCTTGCAGTCATCGAAATGCTAAAAACGTTTCAAATAAATAACTTTATCAAAATGTTACACCATGTGACATCGATGTCACATTTAGGAGAAAAGTGTGCATGTTTGCTGTCTTACGACAAAAAAGGTTAGATAGATATATAACCCAGGCACTTAATAAAAAATATTAGTTAATTAAAACATTTCATTGTATTAATAATCATTTAAGTATGTATATTTATTAACTTAAACTTTATAAAATTACAATACATACAATTCTAACACAAACACACACACACACACACGCACATCATAGTCAATACTACATACCTACTTGTGTGTTAAAAAAACAAATTTAATTTTACCTTTATCATAATAGACAATGTTAATCCGTTATTGGCTTTAGGATTAGTAAAACTGTAATATCGTATCTAGAATATTAAGCTAGGGATTTTGTTAATAAGGAAATAAATAAAATAAATACATTAGATTATTTCACTATGTGTCCTATCTGGTGAAGTATTTCCAGGAATTACAACAGTCTTTAAAAGAAGAGTGAGTAAAGAACCTTCTTTTTGTATATAATTCTAAATTGTACCTATTTTTAATTTTCCTTCAGGCACGTTGAGGATAAGCTATCATACAAACTGGTATCACCGCCTTATCCGCCGCCTGCTCCTTTAAGTCAGTGCTTGATATTATCATGCTGGAAAATAGTGAAAAGAGTAGCCGGTAAACGTGAACACTTGGATTTACGATCTCGACCTAAGGATGGCGAATCAAAGTAACATTCATAGTATCTTTAAAGGTACACTATCGATACTCTCTGCCCTATAAGTAAAGGATTAGGCGTAAAGATATATACGTCTATGAATGTCTATAGGCGTCGATTGGCTCTTACCATCAGAAAGATATCTTCTGGTTCAGTATTATAATATACGTATAATAAAATTTGTAAAAAATCATTTTATAAAAAGTCATATTTATTATAAGGTACGTTAATCATCACCTTATCTCAGGAAGTGATGCAGGCGCTAAGTTATTTTTTTATTGCCTGCTATAAAAATATTTTTACACATTTGTGCATTCTACCCATAATAATTAACCTTAATTACTTTTATTCACAATTATTTATCATAGACAAACTTTTATGGATATCCACAGTCATTTGCACTTATTTTCGAGTGTTAAATAATGATCTTGACAAATGAATGTCGGTTTCATGTCTTGATATTAAAAAGTGGGTAATAAAAACTTAACTATTTTAATGTCAAAAGTACGTTACTACTGATTTTTGAGTGTTTTTATCCATTTATCTATTAGTTATTTGGTAGCAGTTATTTTAGTTGTAGTCGCCTCTGTGGTCTAGCGGTCTGCATGAGGTCCCGGGTTCGATTCCTGGGTCGGGCAACAAAAAGAAAATTTGTTTTTTTTTAATTTTCTAATAAAAAAATGTTGCCCGGTTGGCGATAGGCTTGCCACCTATCACATTGTGCGACTTAGCTTCTTTGGCTAGTCGTGGGTGCCCTGGTTGTGCCTCTGCTCACCTCTTCGGGGATATGAGCGTGAAGATACTTCACTTTTACTTTTTCTTTGGATTTCTCTAGTATGCTCCATAGTAATATTATACATTCAAAAGTGTTTTTGTTTGTCCTTATATTCGTTACAACGGATATTTTTAAAGATGATAGATAGCCAGGAAGAGCACACTGGGTACTTTTTATCCCGATTTCTATACGGTTTTGAGGCAACTGAATCTATACATATAATAAATCTGTAGAAGGGTCAATTCTGTACATTGAAAATATTGAAAAAATAAATAGCAGGGGGTGTTACTGGATCGACACCAAACCCAAATATGTAATTAAAAAATTTTGGTCTTTCTGTTTGTCTGTCTGTATGTTCAGGCATCACGTAAAAACTAACGGTTCGATTTCGATGAGACTTGGTATAATTATACCTTATTATCCTGGGCATAAAATGGGATACTTTTAATCCTGAAAAAATATGTAGAAAAAAATTAAATCTGAATTTTTCAGTTTTAGACCGACATTAGCACGGACGGAGTCGCGGACCGAAGCTAGTAACTAATATTAAAATATCAAAAACTAATGTTTAATAGCCATCATATACAGATATTTTTATGTTTGATTTTATCGAAAATGCACATAGCCGTTCTGATGGTAAGAAATTATCGTGGCGTATAGATACCATAGATGTTACAGGTGCGTTACTGTCCTGAAGCCGGGATGGAAGGCTTGTTGAGCAAGCCTACCGGCTACCCTGTACTCCAGACCGGAACAATAGAGAGTCGTTATTGTGGCAGGGATAGGTAAGCTGGTGGATCCTATATGCTGCACAGCACTCTACCACCAGCGGCCTTGATAGTTTAAACCTGTGCTCGCCTTTTATGATCTGGTAGAAAAGTAAGTGGTCTTAAAAAAATTGAAGTAGTTTTTAAAATTAAATTTAATTAATAAGGTATATGTGTGTTAAGAAATTTTTGTAAAGATATTTAGCATATCAACATGTTCTCCACATAGTGTCGTGCAATATTTAACGAAGATTCTTAATTTTTTTTGAATTTTTTTATTGCTTACTTTGGGGTTCTTTGCTTACTTTCATTAAAATTTATAGAAATTAAACGCAAGCACAGAGCAAGTGCTAAAATAAAAATAACTTAAACTGATAAGAAATTTATATTTCGTTATTACTGATTTATATTGTACTAGCTGATCCAGCAAACTTCGCATCGCTTGACATTAATGCTTCGATAGTAGCGCAGTCTACCGAACCCAATGCAACACATTCCAAAATCAATGACTACTTACAAATAAAAAAATAATTAAAAAAAACATTTTCCAGTTGACCAAATTGTGAATCTAAACCATTTTTGAATCCACTTGAACACACACACAAAAAATTCATCAAAATCACTTCAGTCGTCTAGGAGTTCAGTGACAAACACACGAACACAAGAATTATACATATAAAGACCACTATAATAATCAAAAATGCTATCTGCTTGAAAATCAAACGCTCCTGTTAAACCTACTTCAAATGAGATGTTATCAGTTAACCAATTTAAGCTGCTACTAGATAAGAACCCGGCTTAGCTCGGGTAAAATGTGACTCATAATATACATCTAGGTGCAAAATTTAGGTAGATATTTCTGTAGTCACCGGTTTTCAAGGAATATTAAAGTTATAAGCAAGACATAGATTCGTATAGCTTCATTCATTGTGTTTAATAAATATAGTAAATAAAAACTGCCAAAGTTTTTACACAGATATTTTTTATTTTAAATCAACATTTAAAGTAAAGTAACATAAAGTAACAAAACAAATTGCACTGAGTACCTACTATTCTGAGAATTTGGCAACGGTACATAAAAAGGAATATTCTCTATTATACAACACAAAACGAAACGCTTATCAAAGTACCCAAGATGGCGACTGTGATTTGTCTGTCAACACATTAGAATTCAACATAGAATTTAACAAAATACTAGACAATCAGAATTTTGCGGATATATGTTGTCGACTCAAAATCATTATTTTTTTATGTCTTATTATTCAGGTAAGGTTTCAATCGAGTCTACCGTACGCCTTGACGAAATTATTAATATAGATATGTACTGTTTCTTTAATCAAGTAATTGCCTTTTTAGGGATCAAACAAACATCTTGCAATAATCACATTAACAATGTAAATAAAGCCATGTCACTGTTAAACTGACATTTTCGTACTGTTGATTAGTTTATAAGAGAAGAGAAAACTTGTTTCGGATGAGAGAAAGAGAAGAGAAGAGATGGACATAGTTTTTACGTAAAGCATCTTTACGCCCATATCTCCAAAGGCAGAGACACAACCAGGGCATCCACGACTAGCCAAAGACACTAAGTCCAACAATGTGATAAGTGGAAAGCCTATCGCCAACCGGGCACATTTCCAATCTCAAGCAACATTTTTTTTTCATTATGAAATTGGAAAAACTCATTTTTTTTGTTGCCCGACCCGGGATTCGACTTTTTAACTTACCTATGTAATTAATTTCCAAAAAATCTGAGAGATCTAGATGGTGACAAGGAGATCTGGCGAGCACTCTAGTTCTTGAATCAATTATATAATAGATTACCTGTACCAGCACCAACGGTCAAATTAAACAATGAATGAATTAATGAATGAATCAACTCCGTATTGTAAGGAATGAAACTTCTTACTACATAGTAAATAAAAATAAGTATTATCAACACCATAAGATCATGGTATAAAAAGGCGGCCTAATCGCTATTAAAATAATCATCCAAACTGGTTCGTCTAAGTAATAAAGTTAAACACACATTAAAAAACAATCAAGTTTAAAACCTTCTTTGTTGCAAGTTGATGGGTAAAAATTATTTATCGAAACATAGTCTTCTTCTTTTTTAAATATGGCTTTCAATCGCTTTTCACGACTTACTTTGCAAATGTCAAGTTAGTAAATTCTTATACAGTCATTAGTCATTATGTACAAAGTCATGTCGGGTCAGGGTCTTGAGTAAAGCGGTGGCTTCGTTACTCAACCTCATCTAGTGAGATTTGACGGAAGCGAGGAAATAGACGATACACCAATTTCTTTATAATTATTTCATTTGTGCACTTTCACTTAACAAAATAATCTAATTCCCACCTAAATTAACCAATTTCACTCAATATAAACATGAAATTCATTAATTATGAAAACGTTACGACTACCTTTATTCACAATGGCGTCAAAACTCTCGAAACATGTTCTAAAATGTTTATTTTTTTATTTTTTAGGAACCCACAAAAAACAGAACATGTCACACTTGGATTTTATAATTAAAATACTATTTCGATACCATGTCACCTACCGCACGTTTCGAATGGAGGAAATGGGTTTGTAATTTATTATTTCCTATACAAGTCACAGTAGTTCAGCCCTTGGCTCTATTTTTTGGTTGGCTAAGTTTTTAAAAAAGCTTCCATAATGACTCACATAGATTGTACATAATGTTTAGCGATTTAACGAAGTTGTCAAAAAATGTTTGCATTTAGAATTATTTTTTTGTGGTTCTTTCACATACCCTCGCCTTTGTGGTCTAGCGGTTCAGCTATGGGACTTGACTGCATGAGGTCCCGGGTTCGAATCCCGAGTCGGACAGCAGAAAGAAAATTGGGTTTTTTAAATTTTCTAATAAAACAAACGTTGCTCGGGATTTGATATGTGTCTATCACATTGTTGGACTTAGTGTCTTTGGCTAGTCGTGGGTGCCCTGGTTGTGAATCTGCCTACACCTTCGGGGATATGGGGTTGAAGATACTTGACATACCCCCTCTTTTTATAAGACATTTGAATACTCACACATAGCGAACGCATCCTGGGCATTTTCATAAATAACTGTAAAAAATCACTCCACACGTCATTTGTGTTTTGAAGATGATCACCACTCCTGGACTTAATTCTATTTATCCCTACATTAAAAGCATACAAACAACCCTACATACCTTCCGACAGAAGATTGTAATACAATAACTCTTTATTGTTGTGCACAAAATACAGAGAAATTACAAATACTTCGAATAAAACTTAAACTATAAGATACACAAAGGCGGCCTTATCGCCAAGTCAGTGATCTCTTCTAGGCAACACTAGAGTATGGAACAAAATTTATCGAGATACTATACAATAGTGCTCTTAAAAATATATAAATGCATCTAGCAATAGACGAATAAATCATTCTAAAAGCAGGAGCTTGTTTTAATTACAGGAATTTGTATTTAAAACGAACAAGAAAAGTCAAATCCAAACTAAATTACAGTGAACGCAGAAAATGATGCCTTAGCGTACTTTTTAAAATATTAATATTTGGTTATTTGGAGCTCTCCTGATATCTACGGCGAGAGAATTCCAAAGCCTCACTGCTTGCGAGGTAAAAGAACGGCTATAGTAACAAGTGTTTCGAGAGAGAACTTGAATAGAATAATTATCACTAGACCTGATTCTAGAATTCTAGATTAAGTTTCTAGAAGTAGACAAACCACACGAGAAGAGTTTGGTGTTATATTCGAAATTGTTTGAAAGCCTCTCTTGCAATTATTTTCTTTTTTTTTGTCTCTAAGCAATCGGTTTTCGTTTCATCTCAATCATAGCATTACTCGATTGTATATAATATGCATAGTGATAAAGACCTACCTAGGTTAGTGTGGTACTAACCTAGGTAGCTTATCTATTCTTCCGGTTGTCAGTGCTCACCACTGTCATATTTTGGTTTAAAAGCATAAGCTTCCAATTACAAGAGGCTTAACATTGCAAACTTCGACCGACAAGAAACCTTTCCCCTTTTTTCGTTTTATTTTCATTTTCATTTCACCAACCGCGAGGCTCTGGTTCGATTCTCAACAGGGACAGGTATTTGTAGGAAGAACATTTAGATGGCCACATTTCATGCTTTGGGTGTTTATTCAATTTATTCTAGTATCTAAGTAAATCTATGTATTAGTATCGTTGACTAACACCCATAACAAAAGCATATAATTTGCTTATTTTGGGGTTAGATTCAATTTGTGTAAGGTAAAACCTTTCAAACCCGTTAAAATGTTTGTAATATAAACATATTATTACATAACATGGCCTTCGGACGTGTATAAATATTTTAGTTCTTTTGTCTTAACATTTCCAAAGACTTAAAGTAGACATGTTGAAGTCAAATACAATCTTACGCATGAATAAAAATGTATATCCCCCAAATTGTTGATACAAGTCCTGTTTGTACACATTGTTAGTACGATTATCATCTAAACAAGAGCTGTTGTTAACTGAACCTGCCGAATTAACGCTTTCACTCTGCATACATTAACATAATAATCCTTACTTAAATATGGATATTGTTTTGTGCATGGGGAGATTGGGGTGAAATGATTAACAAATTATACGGCTTTTTGTTTTAAGGCTGTAGTAATTAAATAAATTATTATAGCACGTATCTTGCATAATATATCATCTGATTATAAGCGTAGTAATTGCTGGCATGATAACTATGAAACATAGAATGGATATTATCTTTAGAACTGTTTGTTAGATTACACCAAAAATATATATCCTTAATTTATATGTGTTAGCCAAAAGCTAGTGAGTGGACAACATATCAAGCAGTTAGTGCTGTCCAACAACTTTTTCGGCAAGGGATCCACCGCTTTATCTATTTCTACTGTACTACAATGAGTGTTTGGTGTAATCTAGAGGAAATGTAACCGGTAGATATCAGATATAACACCCTGAACACAGAATAGCCACATAATGATATATATTCTATCTATAATAGTGTAAACTAAGTACAGTACAGTGTAGTATAGTATACTATGTTATAGTACAATTCAGCATGTTATATCTATATATTACAGGCAACGGTAATATTTTACTATTATGGAAGCGATGTGCTTGTTCAGTGTCTTATCCCTTAAAATAGCTTGCAATCAATCTTGTAAGCGAATGTGTGAAGTTTGGACATCTCTTTTTCGACGCAAAAATATTAAGCAATAATTATGGCTTCAATCATTAACGCTTGTTATTAACAAGTATAGATGATTTTATAACTCAAAAGCACCAACTTAATTGACTTTCTATTTGTGTTGAAAAATGTTCTTAGAGATGTTTTTTTAATGTTAGCTCGAAATACTTTTTTTCATAATAATGGAATGCAAACAAGCAGGCGGATTTTGTAATGGTAAGAAATTCACTCCACCAAAAGTGACAATGGACAATGGAATGAGACACCAAAGGTTATAATGGTGCGTTGCCAACCTGAGGCCGGTGCTTACCTCGAGCAAAAGTAAGTTTACCGCCTACCATTCCCTCCGAACCAGAACACGTCAAGGGCAAGCATTAATCGTTATGTTGGAAGGAATAGGCAGTGGTACTAATCCGGGCTAGTCGCTGCGAAACTCTACCACCTAGTAGGATGTCACGGTGTTATGTTAATTATTCCTGTGTTCATATTTATTCCTGTTTTAGTACATTATGCTGTTTATCTACATATATTTTTTTGCATACCTGTCATTTATTAAATGTTACTAATCGATTTTTTTTCCATGAAAATACTTGCCGGATTTTTGTAGTTTATATTATGATTAAATGTTGCCCGCTGCTAAACCTTTGTATCAATTAAAGTTATTTAGGTCTTACGTGTAAACCAGTTTACCAGGTCAGAAAGTTTAATTAGGTACAAATAAACAGGATTTCTATTTTTTTATATTAAAACAGAGAACTGTGTTGGGAAATGACAGTTTATCAGTATATCTATTCTACGCTAGTGAAGTTACGAGCAAACAGCTAGTTATTGTTCTAATATTTAAAAGCAACCACACAATAAAAGCATCCACCGTAATCACCATATCCCTTTAATTTTCAAACTGTTAAACAATATAATTTACGCTTCCGTTTTGCCCCAGTGCACCCATCTCATAATCTAATCATTTTCAAATCTTTGAAAACTACACACGCAAGTATCTAAATAGATCTTTTAAGATATTCTTTATCAGTTGGACATAATTACTTACATTTAGATGGCCATGCTGTTGAAATAACTTCACTCTGTTTAAGATCAGCCACACGATAATTGTAATGTATTCAAATTACGGGTGTGGATTTACGGTGGTTGACCTAATGGGTCATCTAACGGTTCACTTCATATAGGGGGACTGGTTCTTAGGAAAAAACTGGAATAGTGGAGGGTTAAAACCACTCTAGGTTAGAGAATAGATAATAAAAAGTTGCTAAGTTTCAATTGTATTTGTTTTATTGCTGAACAACAGTAATGTAGGTAATTATATGTTTTAATCATAGCAAAACCGCAGAAACCCGATTTTGTTTCAAAAAGTGAATGAATGAATTAATGAATAAATTATTATGCACCAAAATTTACAAAATAATACACACTCTTTCACTTATAATATTTAACTTAGGTGCACAAAGGCGGTCTTTCGCTTCAGAGCGATCTCTGCCAGACAACCTTACTTAGTGAATTATCTGTGTACACAAAAATTAAGTATTCTTCTCAATGTCCCTGGGATTTCATCAAATTTAGACTAGGTGGCAATGTGACCACCTAGGAAATACACTCTTTCAAATAATAAACGAAACAACGATCAATCATATACATGTAAAAATATAGGAGACGAAAACATAACCCCTTTTTAGAGTTGGTTAAAAAGTACACGTTATGTACGGATAGTCTGGCAGTGTCCGGACTTTCCGTATAGAATAAAATGTTTTGATGATAGGTTAGAATTTACCAACAAACTGCATATGCTAGAACATTCTGCAGCACTTATTTTTTTTTTATTACTTATTCCTGCCATCAAAAAAATAGTGTTAACTGGCCACTTATAATAAAAATAATGAAAAAAGACGGATTGCACTTCTGGAGTGCCGACAGAAGTGAAAACTGGAATGTTAACGTTGTGCATTTTTGATATTTTGAAATTGTTAGGGAATAATTTTGTACGAATTGCTTTAATTATCAGTATGAATGCTGTCGCCAAAATGTCACGACGTGTTCCGGTCCGGAGGGTAAGGTAGCCGGTAAACTTACTTTTGCTCGAGGCCTAACATCTTGACCTCAGGTTGGCAACGCACCATTAACACCTTCGGTGTCTCTAGGCGGCGTGAATTTCTTACCATCAGGAAATCCGCCTGCTTGTTTGCCTTCCTAAAAAAAATCTATCATTTATGTGGTAGAATACAATATTCATTTATTACGCTATCGTACACAAACATGACACGAATATTCGCGCAAGCGCCCTGCGCCTTCTTACGGTCACGTGTGCAACCCGTATTGTTTTGAATGTGTTTTCACGATTACTCAACCAATACCGATTTTGATTGTGATCAACCTTTTTTTTAAAAGATAGATCATATTTAAATGTGTTTTCAAATCGTATATAATAATTATTTTTAACCGACTTTAATCAGAGGTTAGTTATGTATGTACTTTTTTTGCTTTTATATGTTTGTTACCCGATTACTCAGCCAATTACAAAGTTTTTTGAATAGCTGATGTGTTGCTAACCGAGCGCTTTTTCAACTTTACCATAACGTCATGACGTGTTCCGGTTCGAAGGGTAAGGTAGCGGGTAAACTTACTTTTGCTCAAGGCCTAACATTCCGGCCCCAGGTTGGCAACGCACCATTACCACCTTTGGTGTCTCTAGGCGGCGAAAATTTTTTACCATCAGGAAATCCGTCTGCTTGTTTGCCTTCCAATATCGTAAAAAAAAACTTTGTAACATTGTACTATCGAAGTACTTTTGACATCTTAAGATAAGAACTGGTATCAAAACACTAAGGTAACCAAGTGGTTATAAAATATAGTAAATATTTTATCACTGGCACTAGCATAAAAACATAAGGCATGCAGAATGGATGATTAGCAATTGATACAGAGCAATTAAAGCTAAGCAAAGAGGTAGTGAACCGGAATGACGTAAAGGTGACAACTGACAGCCAATGGATTGTTAAATGTCACTCGGAACCAACTAAGTGTTTCCGGTTATATTATCAAATACGTGTATATTTTAATTTAAGGTTTTGTGTTTATTTTAAGTAGTATATATACCTACTTGATAAAACATTAATACAAATGAATTAAATTTAAGTGTCTGTAATATAAAATTGGCGATTTTTTGCGCCTTTTTGGACATGTGTCTTCTGCGGTCTAGCGGCCCGGCGTCGGACTTGACTTCTTGAGGTCCCTTGTTCGATTCCCGAGTCGAACAACAAAAAAACAAGAAAATGTACATTTTCAATGTTTGCCTGTTGCAAAGTTGCCTGGGATTGGATATGTGCCTGCTTGGCGATAGGCTTGCCATCTATCACATTGTGGGACTTGTGTCTTCAGCTATTCGTGACTCGTGAGTGCCCTGGTTGTACCTCGGTCAACCTCTGCGGGGATATGGGCATGAAGATACTTTACATATGAATGTTTACACGACACATACTTAACCAAATAATATTTTGTCAACTTTCTGTCTGTCCGTCTGTCTGAAACCGCTAGACCGATTTTGACGGAAGTTTCACTGGTAGATGTTGTAATAAGAAGTTTCTTAGGCTGCTTTTATTTAAGATTTTTTGTTAAATTCATATTCATAAGGGAATGGGAGTTTTTGCAAAAAAAACTAGACATACTTACATATTTGTGTGATATCACACTTACACGTTTTATTAATTAAAATAATTTGATGTTATAGAGTTTACTAACTTTCATCTTTTTAGCATCTTCAGGGCATGTCACTAGTTTCTTAATTTTATGAAATCAAAATAAGTTAAGTAATTCTAGTCCATTTAACATACCACAGCTTTCATTCATGAGGTAATGAACTGAAATGACAGCTAATGTGACAGGCTAAAATATCTTCAAAATTAAAGCAAATAATATTGTAATTAAAACAAATAGTTGCAAGTAACAAAACAAAGCCTTATACAAATGTATTCTAACTTCTATAATTATTCGTAAAAAAAACAAAAAAATAAGAATTGATACAGAGTAATTACTCCAAACACAGAGTTAATGAACTGCAATGACAGCTAATGTGACAGGCTAATGATTTGTTAAATGTCACCTGAACAATGCCTCGAACGTGTTCACGTCATACAGAATACACGTAAATTAATACATGGGGTTCTGTATTTAAAATTCATTATCTTGCAAACGCACCTGCGATTTTGCACTGCGATTTTTTGTTTGACCCTTTTTCTTTGTGATAAGCTGTAACTCGGTAATTTATTTCAAACAGTTTAAGATTTTAATTAACAATGAGTTGAAATTTTGAGGTGTGGCTATAACATTGTTTTTGGTTATTTTGTCTTGTTTTTTTTAAAAAAAAAAGTATCTTCACGCCCATATCCCCGCAGGGCGCAGGGGTAGGCCGAGGCACAACCAGGGCACCAACGACTAGCCGAAGATACTTAGTTCCACAATGTGATATGTGGCAAGCCTATCGCCAACCGGGCACATTTTCAATCCCAAGCAACATTTTTTTAATACAAAAATAACCAATTTTTTTGTTGCCCGACCCGGGATTCGAACCCGGGACCTCAAGCAGTCAAGTCCAACAACTGAACCGCTACACAAAAAGAAGAATAAAATAGAATAAAAATAGATAAAAATAGGAGACAAGCTGTCTCATTTTTTTACAAATCACTATAAAACTCGCGCGCTACACTTCAAAATGACGTTTGAGAACGAAATGAACGGAATGAAATTCGGAAACATTAACAACTTTGGTAGCGATCGAATAGAATAAGCGTTCGCTATTTGGTAGTACATTTAGCTACCAACTGATGAACGATATTGCTAAGACGTTAATATTTATTAGAATAGAATAGATAGGGAGCGTTTGCCATTTGTCTAGAGACACAGACAGTTTTTATTTTTATTTATACAGTCTCGTCGGTCGGATCCGGTTGTATCCGCGATCACTCACTGAGAAGATCTAGGGAAACTTTATACTGAAAGAAGTAAGTATAAATATGTAGCAATGAACTAATGAACTGCTGTGACGAGAAGGTGATAGCGTAATGAATTGTTAAATGTCATTTGTGTCAAAGCCTAGGGCCATTTCGTATACTCTATTCAAATATAAATAAATGATTAACAACTGGGTTCCGTAAGCATTTTGTTTAAATATTTAATCATTTAAAAACAAAGTGATAGGAACTAAAACTTCTTTAGCGGCATTGCGCACTTTTTTTGGAATGGGTAAAAACTAAAAAAGACCTGAAACAGCGCAAGGCGCTCGCGCGAATGTTCGTGTTGTCATGTTTGTGTACAATAGCGCAATAAAGGAATATTGTATTTTAACACATAAATTATATTACTTTCATACTGATAATTAAAGCAATTCGTGCAAAATGATTCCCTAACCATTCCAAAATATCAATAAATGCACAACGTTAATAACCGAGTTTTCACATCTGCCGGGTTAAATTTTATTTAAAAATCTTTCTGTAATCGTTCTGTAAGTACTTATTTTATTTAAAAATAAAATTATTTAATAAAAGCAACAATAGCTTAATTTTTTTTCGCTGATGAAGATCTAGTTAATATAATATACTTAATAAATAATAATCTAACTAGTCGTTTACGGGTTAAATTCATAAGATTAAATTTCAATACTTTTAAGTATTTTTGTGCATTTATTATAAATTTATATTACTTAGGTATATGTATTGCACAATGATAATAAATAAAACAAACAATCTTGTTAGTTCATATCAAAATATATTATGAATACCAGGTGGTCTTTTTTGAATTATCAGCAAGTTTCTTTAATGTTATTGGTGATAAATGTAATCCATTAACCAGAGTTTAAATCACCTTTTTTAAACTCATGCTGTCTCAAAATGTCATGTGATAGAGTGATATTGATTTAGGTTAATGGAGAAAATTTATCACCAATCTCTGGTTTTGTTAAAACTAATAAATGATTATCCATTTACTATCGATAGATGGTCCGGGATTCTTTGCAGAATAGACCATCTGCCTTCATGTGCCAGGCAGCTCGTAAAAGGCGAGCATAGGCTTACCGTCTCTAACACCGTGATAATCAACTAGGTGGTAGAATTTCGCAGCGACTCACCCGGATTGATAGCACCGCCTTATCTATAACCCTGACGCCATAACGTTATGACGTTTTCCGGTTCGGAGGGTAAGGTAGCCGGTAAACTTACTTTTTCTCGAGGCCTAAGAGCCTAAGGTTGGCAACGCACCATTACCACCATTGGTGTATGTAGGCGGCGGGAATTTCTTACCATCAAGAAATCCGTCTGCTTGTTTGTCTTCCGAAATGATAAAAAAAGTAAGAAGAGAGAAGAATTTATTGTATAGAAATATGAAATAGCATTAGAAACATTTCCAAATAGGTACCTACCTAAAACAGAAAAACACTTGACACTACTCTCGCATGTGTGATCGATGTTATTAATAGCTTCGCGAAAATCTAAATCTTGGCCTCTCTTTCTGATTGAGTCGTCACGTTAGGTAGTTTTATTTCTAAGATTTCGGTATTTTTATTTAACT
Source organism: Calephelis nemesis (assembly GCA_002245505.1). Taxonomy (NCBI): domain Eukaryota; kingdom Metazoa; phylum Arthropoda; class Insecta; order Lepidoptera; family Riodinidae; genus Calephelis; species Calephelis nemesis. The sequence continues at coordinate 8,852 of NJDD01001561.1, read as the reverse complement.
TAAATTACATACATACACACATATCTTCAAGCCAGGTCCCTCACAAGGTAAGAAGAGAGCATCGAGAGTCAGACCTCACGATTCTGACAAACCTGTCTAGCTTCCTTAATATTCATTACCTTTTTCATGCAAAAAATGCCGTTTTCGGAGACTCCTGAAACGGCATTTTTTGCACACCCTCCGATAATATCCGAGTGAGATGATCGTGGAATGTCGACCTTGTTACCTACCTCCATCCACATTCGTAGTCATTCTTTCCACATGAACGAACCAGCGAAGCATGCCCTTTTGCAGTTAAAAACCAACACTTTCTTTGAATCCTACTTTTTCTCGGATCTCTCTGTTTCGAATGCGGTTAGCGAGCGTTACACCGCAGATTTTCCGTCTCGCTCTCATTTCGACCGCATTTATCCTACTTTCATGCTTTTTCTGACATATCCAACTCTCGCTTCCATGCAATTTACATACCTACATAAAACACTAATTTACAATACTGAAAATGACATAATTTCAGTTACACTTTTAGAAATAATAATAATCAATGGATTTGGAAAATAGTTAGTCTCAATAAAAACAAGCCTTTAATCTGATTTACGTTGTCAATTTAGCTGAACGCGAGGTTAATTCCTCGAGTGTCTCATGTTGCTATACGCAAAAAAGAAAAAGCAACAAATTAAAGTATCTTCACGCCCTTATCATAACCATAGGCAAATGCATAACCGGGAACTCAAGACTGAGAAACTCTACCAGTCAGTCAGAGTCAGATGTCACGGTGTTAGTGACGGTGTTTTGAACCATGTCAAATGTCATGATTGTGAGGGAGGGAAGATATAACGTTTTTTTTGGGACGTTGTTTCTTCCTGTATACCAAACACATAAAATGGTCATGTGTCAAAATGGTCGACATTTATCACCCCAAGATTAATTAGAATAATAAAACTACTTTACTTATCTTTATTAGCGTTAATAAAGCGCCAACATTGCTAACTTATCAAAAAATGTACATTAAAGAATTCAAACTTTAACCTTTCTACTATCTTTAATTATTTAGATTTATTTACATACCGAACTCTATTTTCCATTGCTTTTAGTATAACTAAGTTGTAATTTCAATTTAATGTCAATGAGAACTGTACCTGTGTAGAACGGGGTGTCATTGTTGGAAAACCGATTTGATCGAGTGAAACACTGTCAAAAACAACATTATAATACCAGAGTATTTTTGAAGCGAATCAAAGGAAGAAATAAAAGAGGAAGGATATTTTTTTTATTATAAATCTCTGCATAATAAGTCCCTACTCGAATACTGTGAATTTATAGTGTTTCTGTGCATTCGCTTTATGTTGTGTTTGGTAGAAGATACTTAAAATGTGAATTTTTAGTGTCTAATTGTGTGCAACAAAGAATTGTCACGTATTACTAATAGTAAAGATTTACGAGAAATACATAACTCTGAATGCAGCCCAGTAAAATGTTGGTCGGCCGAGGCCAAACCTACTGCTCATAAAGCATAAAATAAATCTGAGTCACAGATGTATTTTCAGGTTTGGATTATATGTGAATATTTCTTGTAAATTTGTCACAAAAACCCAACATGTCAGATTATAGATAGTCAAACTTATTCATTTTTAAGTTAAAACTTGGTGGTAAGTTTTAACTTGAAAATTAATATTTGGGGGTTTCGAAGAGATGGATTTTCGTCAGTGTCCTCCTGTTCTAACAAAGTATCAACTGTTAATGGATTTAAATGCTAAACTAAGAGCTATAAAAGCGAAATATGTTTCGTCTTGATAGAACAGGTGTTCATCTAGATATAGTCCGAATTAAACTTGGTAAGAAGTTACACGATTTGTTAATAATTATACTTAAACTTTATAAGGAATGCAACTTGCTCATTTCTAAATTTTATTAAAAAATACTGATATTTCAGAGATTATTTATCACTTTTGTGGTCTTTGAGTGTGAGAGTCGAGTCCCGGGTTGGACCACGCAATTTTTTTTAACTTTCTGAAAAAAAAACATACTGTACTGGATTAGAGATACCGCACTAGCGATATGTTTACCGGCTATCAAATTTTGAGACTAAGCAGTATTCTCGGATAATAAAAGGGTGTCTCGGATGCATTTCTTCAGGCATGTGTGAATGAAGATACCTATTCTTTTATTTCAGTGAAATCATGGGTCAGCTTAAATAAATGCTTCTGAAAGTATATATAAGTAAACTAATTATTATTAGTCTTGCATCTTGTATGAAATCCACTGTAGCATTTTAATCAGATACTTTTGAACCATCTGTATGACTGCCTCGTTATTCTAAGACTTACCGTATACTCATAACTATACCGACAAATATAAATCACGTGTTCAATTCCCGACGGGGGACGGCCTTGCACTTCTTGTCGTTACATTGAAAGTGTTGGTATGATGAGGCAATGTTTTTAACTAAAATATAAATGTATGCAGCAACTCACCCACATTCTTACAATCGCTATATTTTTTTTAATGCTATCACGTCACTACTACAGTAGCGACTGTAGTATTCCATTTAGCAGTGAAGCATAACTGATAGATATTTACATGTGACTCTAAGATCTCTGGGTAGCCTATTCCAAGCAGGAGGGCCTTAGAATAAATTTATTCTACTCTAATATTTTACAGATTTCACAACAAGACGGCCTTAGAATGCATGTGTTATATTCTCTAATATTTTACAGATTTATATACAAGAGCGCCTTAGAATAAATATGTTTTATCCTACTCTAATATTTTACAGATTTCAATACAAGAGGGCTTTAGAATAAATGTATTATATTCTATTCTAACAATCTACAGATTTCTCTATAAGTGAGCTTTAGAATAAATGTATTTTATTCTGCTCTTACATTCTACAGATTTATATACAAGAGGACCTTACAATAAATGTATTCTGCTCTACTTTAATATTCTACAGATTTCTATCCAGAACCCTGCTTTAGTACCCAGTATAACACATTAATTTTAATGTCAAATTAAACCTATATCAGCTGTCATTGTTGTAATGGACTTAGTAATGCTGCTGAAAATTGAATGTTAGTGAGAGATTTGTTTTCTATTTTTAATTTTTTTTAATTGTCTATTCTACAGATTTCTATACAAAACCCTACTTTAGTACTCAATAAAATATATTCATTTTTAATGTCAAATTAAAACCCTCTATCAGTTTGTCATTGTTGTAATGGATTTAATAATGCTGCTGAACATTAAATGTTATTAAGAGATTTTTTTTGTTTCATTTTCTTTTTTTATTCTTTTTTATTTTCTAATCGCCTCTGTGGTCTAGCGGTCCGGGTGTTGGACTTGACTGTATGAGGTCACAGGTTCGAATCCCGGTTCGTCCACCAAAAAGAAAATTGGATTTTTCCAATTTTCTAATAAAAAAAACATTTTGTCCAATTTTCTAATAAAAAAAACATTCTGAAATGTGCCCGGTTGGCGATAGGCTTGCCACCTATCACATTGTGGGACTTAGTGTCTTCGGCTAGTCGTGGGTGCCCTGTTTGTGCCTCTGCCTACCTCTTCGGGGATGTGAGCGTGAAGATACTTTACTTTACTATTTTCTATTCTACAGACTTCTATACAGAACCTTACTTTTCTAATTAGCATAACATTTTTATTTTTACTGTCAATTTAAATCCTATAATATCAGCTGTCATTGTTGTAATGGACTTAGTAATGCTGCTGTACACTAAATGTTACTGAGAGATTTTTTTATTTTATTTTCTATTTTACAGATTTCTTTACAGAACCCTTCTTTTGTGCTTACTATAACATACTTATTTTTAATGTTAAATTAAAACCTATATCAGCTGTCATTGTTGTAATGGACTTAGTAATGCTGGTGAACATTAAATGTTATTGCGAGTTTTTTTATTTTGTTTTTTTTATTTTCTATTTTACAGATTTCTATACAGAACCCTACTTTTGTACATAGTATAACATACTTATTTTTAATGTTAAATTAAAACCTATATCAGCTGTCATTGTTGTAATGGACTTAGTAATGCTGGTAAACATTAAATGTTATTGAGAGATTTATTTTCTTTTTTTAATTTTCTATTTTACAGATTTCTATACAAGAGGGCCTTAGAATAAATGTATTCGGTTCTACTCTAACATTCTACAGATTTCTATACAGAACCCTACTTTTGTACTCAGTATAACATTTTTTTTCATGTCAAATTAAAACCTATATCAGCTGTCATTGTTGTAATGGACTTAGTAATGCTGCTGTACATTAAATGTTACTGCAATTAAAAACACCTCAGTAACATCGAATGGGCGTATGTCGTGTCGTAATCGACAGTATTTAATTAAGGTAAAAATTGTTTGTAAATAATCTAGTAGGTTGTTTGTAAATAATCTACTAGCCTATAGTAATAGATCAGGTAAACAGTTTAAATGTTTAGTAACATACTAGTGAGCGCCCATTGGTCGAAACTCGATCATGATAAGATTTAATTATAAGTTATTCACTATAAATTAATGAATTAATGTATGTAAAAATCGAGGTTGATATTATTCGAGAGTGGTGTTAAAAGTCTCCGACAGCGGCGTGTTTGTATGAAAAGGGTAATGAATGTGAAGGGAGCCAGACAGTTTTGTCAGGATCGTGAGGTCTGGCACTCGACACTCTCTGCCTACCCCGTTGGCGTGAAGATATATATGTAGGTAATTAATAAATTATAATTTTTAAACAATATTAAGGTTCTATTGTTAATTATCTGTTTGGTAAGAACGCCATCTTCATTTATCAAGACCAACAAATTTGTTTTCAAACATTATCCCCTTACTAATAAAACTTACGCACCTGGTAAGAATATAGCTTGTGTGTCTTTTATCGTTATCAATTTTTTGTGTCTATCAAATGTATGATAGTAAGAGTAATGTTTTTTTTATTAATTGAATACTTAAGTGCATTAAATCAATTAATCAAGCATTATTATTTAAAAATATTTTAGACCGCCTCGTTGGTCGAGTGGCTAGCCTACATTACATCGACTAACCGCGAATCTCGGGTTCGATTCGTCGGGGGCAGGCATTTGTGTAATGAACATTTAGATGTCTGCATTTCGAGTCTGGGTGTTTATTAAACTTATTCTGGTACCTATATATTTAAGTATTTTCATGTATTAGTATCGTTGACTAACACCCATAACACAAGCATATAATTTGCTTACTTTGGGGCTAGATTCAATTTGTGTTATTATTTCTACACATAAGGTACAAGTGTGCCTAATTTCATACTCTTCCGTCACCGCAATTTTTCGAAAAAAGAGTCCGAAGGTTTTGCTTCACCTATAGATATTAATAATATGATACTAAACTTTAGAAGAGTGAATTCTATTTATCATATTTAAAAAAGTTTCTAGGCGTCCAAAAATGGACAGCAAAACACATTTTACGTTTTTCGTTTACCGATGATGATTGTTTGATGACTTCTGATATATAGACAGATAGAAAGACAAAGAGTTTACACAATGGCCTCTGTGGTCTGGCAGTCCGGCGTCTGACTTGACTTCTTTACGTCCCGGGGTCGATTACCGGGTCGGGCAACTTAAAAACTAAAAAAATTCGTATTTTCAATTTTCTATTAAGCAGAACGTTATCGGGATTGGATATGTGCCTGGTTGGCGATAGGCTTGTCTCCTATCACATTGTGGGACTTAGTGTCTTCGTCTAGCCGTGGGTGCCTTGGTTGTGCCTACCTCTTGAGGGATATGGGCGTGATGATACTTTTTTTGAGTTTACACAATAGGCTAAACAAAAGAAACTGGACGAATCATACAGCTGTTCATGGATTGTCAATAAAAATATTAACGATATTTCATTTAGCGTTGCAAAAAAAACGTGAATGTAATAATTCATACACACAGACAAACAATTTACGAGCGTAATATCGACATACAATCGGATAACGTCAATTATTAACGTGATATTAAAAACCTCTAGTAATATGTGAATTGTTTAGCGCTAACAGTTTAGGGAACTAAATTTTTATGTTAGAATATTTCTTTCAACATTGCTTTTTTGGTTGTTAGTAGTATGACATAAGAATCGCAAAATGGTCTTATTTATTTTTGTTTATTTTAAAAATATTATAATTAATTACATGTTAGTATTAAACAAAGGAATGCTATATTTATATTGCTCGTATTGTTATGCATAAAAAAGTAATGAAAAAATGGTTTCTTTTGGTAACTTTGCAACGAAATTAGGTTAAAATGTTTTAAAAGTGTTAATTTACTTTTCGAAATGTATTTAATGTTCTTAAAAAGGCGAATTTTTATTATATTTTTAGTCATTTAATGTTTTAGTCTTATCACTTTCATCACTACATAGTATAAAACAAATACTCTATCCGCTCTAAAACTATTCAAACGTTTTTGATTCCTTTTTTTTAATAGATAGAGTGAAGATTAAGGCAAGGACGGGCTAATTAGTATTACAAAACAAAGTCCGCCAACCGGGCTTTCTGTTCGTTTGCGATTATTTAAAAAAATCTAAATTTCATAAGGGTTTTACTAATCACTAGTGTGTCACTCACATCACTAGGGTGCTAGTTCTATGACTTTGTTTTTAATGCTTATGCTGTTCTGATAAATCTGTCTTTTGTGAGGTTTCCAGTCATATATAATACAGATTATCGTACAACATGGTTATCAAGACTGTTGTATTTGCTTCCTTTCTTGATCACGAATAATTTTTTTCTTAAATGTGGAAATGACGTTCACTATCAAGTCGACAACTGCACTATCCAAATATTTTATCACTTTCTGTTCACATATGTTGTGTAGTCATAAACTTATCTTTTAATCACAAGTTGATAAACTTCAAGATTATTAAAAATTAAAGGAACTTTCACATCAATTTCGATTGTCCACTACGTCGTGAAACATTGCGTAATTGCCGCGATAAATTTAAAAACAATATGGCGCTTGCAAGATGGCAGCCGCGATAGTCAATGGAGGAGTATAATAAACTGCCTTTAATGACTTTTAAGCACCTGCGCGAATTAGTCCTGAGGATATTCGACAAAGAAAGTATATTGGTAGCATGATTGTAATGACTTGGAACTGTTGGGTTCCATTTTATTACGAATTCACAATCTTAATTATGTTGTAATTACTTGTTATTGAGCTTTAGGAAGGAGTTAACTATGACATAAAAATAACTGGATTTTTATGAAGCTTGAGTGTTTTTAATGTTTTTTTAAAGAACACAGTTAATAAGTATCCCTGGATAAATAACACAAAGTAAGAAAATTACATGCATGGTGTTATTCAACGATAACGCATAAAAATATCAAAATAATAAATAAAGGTTCAGGGTGCTGATTATGTATCTCAGTGGCCAACACAAAATGTAAAAGTGTACATCAAATGACGTCATTTGTGTTTGCTATCTCTATTGTATTTCTGTTGGTCACGCGTCATTTTGATGTACACTTTTTAATTTTGAATTGGCCGCTGAGATACAAAATCAGCCGGCAGATCCACTAATACTGAAGTTTAAATCTATCAGGTTTTTAATTTTAGCACTTCCCGTAATTAGGATATATTTTCTCAAATATTGTCAGCGAAACAATAGAAATGGGTTCACATTCAGTTAGGTATTTCTTTCTTTCTTTATTAGTTTGTTTAAATCTAAGAACACGTTCATCATACAAATGCCTGCTATCGTCGGGAATTAAACCTCCAGGTTGGTCGGAGATTATAGGTACAGGAAGGCTATAGGACGCGAAAACGAGAAAAATACATTAACAACGATATGGATATTTTATAATTAAAAAATACGTAATTAGATCATACAAAAGATTTGACTAGTGTGTCAACACTTAAAACCCGAAGCACATATGTAAGGCTCTTTCGTAAAGACACTAGCCTTCAACTTAAGCCTTGATAATGGCAAGAAAGAAAAAGATAGGGGAGTGATACGAACTGGTAACGCATCGTTGGGCTATATAACATCTATTTTATCATCTACTATACTGTCCCATTACTTTGACTGACTGTACTCCTGCAATAATCTACATATTATATGTATATCTACACCACGGCCCTTAGATGATAGTTTATATAGCCTTACCTATTCCTGCCGCCATGACGTGTTCCGGTTTGGAGGGTAAGATAGACCGTAAACTTACTTTTGCTCGAGGCCTAAAATCCCGGCCTCAGGTTGGCAACGCACCATTACTACCTTTGGTGTCTCAACGCAGCTTGAATTTCTTACCATCAGGAAATCCATCTACTGGTTCGCCTTCCAATAACATAAAAAAAAGAATAGGTAAGGCGGTGTATCCCGAGTGCTCTTGTTGGTAGAGATCCGTTTCGCCTTTACTCCTTACTTACAAGCTGCCAGGCAGAATGGCAGATGGCCTGTTCTACACATTTATTGAATATCTATTGTGTTGCCAACCTCGCGGTTTTTGCAACTTCACCGGGCTTTAACAGAGGACCCGGACCAACACGGGGGAAAGCAAGAAAAAAATGGTTGCCTGTAAAGTCGGTTATACGGGCGAAGATTTTACGTGACAACGTCTTTTTCTAGGTAGAATATGTGGGAGAGAGACGCAAGGCATTTGCCCGTCCCGCGGGTCTCTCTCTCGTTCGGTGACTTATCGTAACAGACGTGAACGGGCGTTACACTTTTTCAACAGTGACTCCGAGCCACAACCTAATTTAAGACGTTGTCACGTCAATAATAAACAATCTTATCCATTAGATCTCTTAAGATAAATAATTTGATTTTTGATAAGATAGATTAAGCCAGCGCGGGGCCTGTAGCAAATTCTGTCAAGAGGCCCTTTGTTTGCT
>NJDD01001559.1:107593-135140 GCA_002245505.1 Calephelis nemesis | reverse complement strand
TGAATAAATGCAGTTTTACTTTAAACATTATTGGATAAGGGCCAAATATATCTGATTTTTAGCAAATTTTTTAGGGGACAGTAACAAAACGGATGGTAACAAAATCGTCAGGCATAGTGCACAAAGATGTAATTATAATCAAAAATTTTTTTTGAGTACCTAGTATCGAATATTTCTGGTAAATAAACTCATAAAGACTGTCTAGGGATATTTTTAATTTACTTAATTATCTCAAAATTTATTGATGATAACATATTACATGTAATATTTTTATAAAACTTTTTTGAACTTATTGTTTTGCGTTTTTTATGTACCAATTTTAGATTGAAAAAAACCTAAAGTACCTAATGGTAAAACTAACAATGAATGTTTTTCTCAAGAAACAGTGAAAAATAAGGAACTTTAAACATTTATGTGATAAATAAGTAGTCTGTAAACCCACCCATGACATTTATAAGGGTCCTGTAGCGATTTTTCATATTTTGGATTTAGTTATCTAAGTCTTGCTGCGTTATATCGTCCAAGGTCCGACTAAAATGCAAAAAAGTTGCTCTTCTGTCTTAATCTTTGCAGGAAAATTCTTCCAAACCCTTCTCTGGAGCATGTCCTACGTATGCTTTATAAGAGTCTCCAATATCGGTGGGTTTTTTATGTAAAGGGTAATTAATGTGAATGAAGCAAGACAGGTTTATTTAAACCGTGATGCTTGGCACTTGTTGCTATCTGTTTACCCTATGAGGGACCTGGGGTTATGGAATAAATACAAATTTTAACAAGAACTCCTACAAAGCTACTTTAGCTAATAAAGAATGTTAGCCACCAGACAGAGAGGAGGCAGTAATACTATTAAATATTATTTTTAAATATCCTTAAAAATCTAATAAACAAAATTATTGCGCCGGCCCTGGTTTTTTTGACCTATTGTTTTCATGAACTGTGTTTAAATCACAGACTAAAGTAATAATTCTTCAAAGTTTAAATTATCATTATCATATGATATAGACCAAGCTTTATGCTGTTGGTTTTGTTACTTTGTTAGTCCATCTATATGTTACGGTAAATGTAGTAAGAAAACGGAAGTAACATATTGAGACCTACTTTCATTCGAAAAAATGTAACAACTCAATTTCAATTCTAAATAAATAAAATTAAACATTTTAAGATTCGTCTGAAAATTAAATAAACTCATATGATATTCATTTATAAAAATGTGTGCTATAGTAAGATATACTAGAATAACAAACCTGACCATAAATTTTTCTTCGGTTCAGCCGGTTGCACAAACCTTCGCATACCGCCGAAAGAAGACAAAGTTAATGTAAGTTTTTTAAATAGCCGTCATTTACTGTCGACGTTGTAATTTTTTTCAATAACAACTAAATCTGTTTGGTAGTTAATCTATTTAAAACTGTGGTAACAAAATCGAAATGTCCGGAATTTCAAAACTTCGGAGACAAGCAACATTAAATCATTTTTTTAAAATGTTTAAGTATTTAGCAAAACTGGACCCTAGAAGAAGAATAACAAAACAAGTCAAGGGAAAACCTAGACTAAGAGCAGAATAATTTGACTTAAAGTGTGTCATCCGACCTGGGGACATACAAGAAAATGAGGATTCACTTTAATAAATATTTTTTTACAAAAAAGTGGTTATCTTAAATAATTTTAATTTAAAATAATGAAAGAGTATGAAAGTTTGTTTACTTACTATAAAATAAATCACTTGATTAATTATAACTACTTGAAATAAAAAATATATGATTTGTGGGGACATGCCAAAATGACTGTCGTGCTCTGTTTTTGAAACTCCTCATTTGTCAATTGTCAGACGTCTAACGTCTATCGCCGACGTCACGTTTTGTTTGTCACGAACGTTCTACGCTTTTTGAGTTTGACATTTATAAGCGGCCCGAAACGAAACTTTCGTGTCAAGACGATGGTGTTCATTCCTCAGATAAAGTATCCCCGGGGATACTTTATCTGAGGTTCATTCTAACCCCCAAGGAAAATTTAAGGACCTACATAATCTGTAGTTGCAAGTCCAATTTTGCCTGAGTTCTCTTGCTAGTCTATATTAACCTGTGGTCTGTGTTTTGTTGTAAGTGTTGTAACGTATATTATTATACTCTTTGGTTGTAGTTGTAACGTCGCCTTTACAGAGTACCCAGATATATTCATTGACTACTAAGGTCCTGTATAGGTATATTCAGTAACGGTTTTAGTAATAGCAGTGCCCTGGGGCGAAATTTATACGGCGCCCCCTACATGCTGTTGAAAACCATACTAAAAGGTAAATAATATATAGCGAACAGGATCTGACGCCCTTTTACATCTCGGCGCCCTGGGCGGTTGTCAAACCGCGCCATACCCAAACGCCGTCCCTGGCTATATTATTATACCTATAGGTCATATTGTATCGATATCGATACTCTACTTTTTCTGGACAGCCCTATACGTCAAAATGGCAGCCATATTTAGTACCCAACGGTAGCCTTTTTTTATAGGTATTTCATGTCCATATACTTAATACTTAGAAGCAAAGAGTAGGTAAGTGACGATTGAAGTCAAGTTTAGGTAAAAAAATATTATTTACATACCGAATGAAATTGTAACTATCAACTTACTTACTTATTACTTACTTAGTGCTACTCAATTGGCTTATAAATAGGGAAATATAATTAAACGAATGAAAGTATATTTGTTTACTTTTCAAGAGCTATGTTTTACATTGTGGCGTGCAAATATGTTTATTCTTTATTTAAGTAAACGCTTTATATTTATTACAAGATTCATTATCATTACAAAAAAATGAACAGATTACTTTCAAACCACTTTCTTTACCTTAAAGTGAGCATTTGAAAGAATTATTAATACGCTAGACTGTGATTGACATTTTCAGTGGTAATGGTATGCATTCTTATCTTGTCTAAATATTCTTTTTTAGGAACGGAGAAACAGACTATCTCCAATTGTAATAGTACTTCACTATTAAATTAAACACTAAATATGGCTTTCTTGGCAAGCATGAAAACTGTCATGACGTCACTTAATCCACGCCGAAAGGAGCATAGACAAAAATGTCGTTATCTCTTTCAGCGTACATAATATCTACATTTGTCAAAAAGAAACAAAGAGATGTTGTTAAGTTATATGTCGATCCCAACGGTATTTATACAACTAAATTTGCTATATTATACGATATTGTGTACGCCAAAAGAGATAACAACATGTTTTTGTCTATGCTTATTTTGACGTCGATTTAAAGTGACGTCATGACAGTTCACATACCAAGAAAGCCATATTTTTAGTGGTCAATTTTATAGTGATGTACTGTTACAATTGTCGATATTTTATTTTAGGTTTCCAGAAAAGAATATATTATGTACAAGACAAGAATGTATACCATTGCCACTGAACATATCAATCACAGTCTAGCGTAATAAGAATTCTTTCAAGTGCTCACTTTAAAGTAAAGAGAGTGGTTTCAATGTAATCTGATATTTTTTTTTTGTAATTATAATTAATCTTGTAATGAATATAAAGAGTTAATTTATATAAAGAATAGACATATTTGCACGCCAAAATGTAAAAAAGTTACCCGTTAAAAGTAAATAAATATCTTTTTTCGTTTAATTACATTCCCCTATTCATAAGTCAATTGAGTAGCACTAACGGCCAATATTAATAATCAATCCTAGTCCAAAACTTGCTGTCCAAGATTGATATTTTGATCCATTTTTATGATATCGCTTGCCAATAATATATCTGTGGACAAGATGAATATGGCAAGTAGGTATAGGATAGGCCGGCGGATAAGCATCTATCTAGATTGCTTGAAATCCATCTTTAGAGAAATATTATTAACATTGGCCGTAAGTAAGTAAGTTGATAGATAGATACCTACGGACAGACAAACAAACATGACGAATCTATAAGGGTTTCATTTTCAGCCTTTGGCTACGGAACCCTAGAAGACATACAGTCGCATTGATAACATCCTCCTTTTTCAGAGTCTGTTAAAGAATAGTACAACCAGGGCCGTCTTAGATTATTCGAGAACCGTAGGGCACACAAAAATTTAGGGCCCTTTTGAAATATAAAGAAGTCAAACTTTACAATTTTTTTCACTATGATTTTTTGGGTACCTACCTAATCGATTACATTATTTTATTACAGTATATCATTATTAATATTGGTATGCTGCTGTTTTTTTATGATTACGATGATAGATTCTTCCGGGATTTCTGTTGAGCAACATCTTCTATTAAATCCTCAAACTCAATTTTCTGAAGAATGTCACTTTCTATGCTCATAATTATTGACAAATTACTTAGTCGTACTTAAGTTGCGAACAAAGTTACAAATTGAATGCTCAAGAATAAGGGCAACGAAAAAAAACGTAATGCACGCAGTCAAATTATTTTAAGGTTAAAAGTGTGTGAAACAGTCGATCCTTCGGGGACCTCTAAATATGGGCACTGACCCTGTGTGCCCTTACGGTAACGACGGAATTGAGTACAACAGCATTTGCGGTAACTAAACATTTGTTGTAGTAAAGGTGTGGCCATCCATAGCTGACTTCTAGACATACAAACGGAAACAGTTTTATCAATTTTCTGCGAAGCACCCGTATCTTATCATCTTAGTCATAGTTTTAATTCGGAGCACATTTTAGCTTACATTTTATATTACTTTCTTAACATGTCTGTTGTAGATTATTTAAGTAAAATTATGGAATACAATAAAAAGAATATTAATAAATTAGATCAGGACATAAATTTGTGCCAAATGCAGTTGCTAGATATAAAGTTAAGGTTGTCCACGATAGAGATACAAATGTATACAATAAAGAGAATATACGAAGATATCATGGAACTTCGGAAAATATTAAAGATATTAAATCCGCATTTGAAAAAGTCTACATAAATGAGAACATTTGTGAATATTTGTGAAGGTAAAATTTGTTTGATTTATACTTGTAACATGTCAGTACTATCCCTTATTTTATATTTACATGTGTGAGTTATTTTTTACCACGACAACTTCTAGAATTAAGATCGCCTTGTACCTACTCACAATTTTTGTATGTGTACTATAAAGTTTAAATTAAAAAAAAACTTTTAGATTTCGGAATAGGACTGGAGTTATCAGTAAGTGTTGTTAGTATTCCTAATTTATATATACACATTTATCTTTACGCTTATATATTTTACACTTATTATATCTTTCCGCCAAGTCCCATTTCGCATGGGACAAAGAGTCTAGAGCGCCAAGTGTGACGATCTATTAGACCTGCCCAGTTTCAACCACATTATTTACTTTTTTATACAATCACGCTAGTTTTGGAGACTCTTGACACAACGCTCGGATAATACGAATTAGTGGTTGAATGTCAACTAAGGCCTCCCCAGTCTAGACCAACAACCATCCACTGTTGCATTGTATATCTGTTTAGTAAATCTTTCATCTTAAATAATAATGTTATTAGGTGCTCTAAAAAACCTTTCGTCAGTCAATCTTGTGCCAGTCTACCGGCTACCATACCACCAATACCGGAGTATGGCACAGTCGTAATTGCGGCAGAAATAGGTAATACGGTAGATCCATACCCGGGCGAGGTGCTGTACAGCAATCTACCGCCAGTGGTCGAGCGAGTGGTACGAGTTACCTGGCTGAGAGGCAGATAGTCTAGTCTACTTAGCAAATCTAGACCAACATGGGGATAAACCACAATGCAGTGAAACAGCAAATTTATCGATTCTAATTATTTCATTGCTACGTCGCCATTTAAGTATATTTTTAGTCGTATGAGGTATATTTCATACTTATCTTTAAAACTGCTAGTTGGAATATATTTTTTTTTATCTGGGACCACCTCGGAATCATGAACTACCTTTTTGAAAAAGAAGCATCAAAATCGGTTCGTCGCAGTTTAGCTCCCACAGAAACACACGTGGAGCTAAAACTTATTGTTTTGTCCAACCTTTGTGTGTAAGTGCGCCGGTTACCTACGATCTCAACTAGATACGTCAATGGCAAGCACTGAAATGATGGTGGCAAGGTAAGTCAATGGTACCAGTCCGGGGAATTACGGTGCTAGCGATGAACGCTAACTAATCTATTCTCGTCTCCTTCGAGTTGTCTGAAAGATAGACTTTTGGCTTGCAATAATACAGCCAATCCCAAAACATTGGAATCCAATAACCGACAAGGCTAAAAAGAAATTGGCATATCATAATGAATGGAAACGTTGCAGAGAAGACCTAGAAAACTCGGCCCCTGTTTATCAAGGATAGAAGGATAGAAGGATAGGAAAAAACTACAAATTTCAAAGAAAGAAAAAATATAGCCCCAGACAGGATTTTAAATTATACTCTCTCGCCTCATGCATACATATAAATGTCTTTGATCCAAATAAAATTATTTAATTTGCAATTTTCCGCCAAAAAATGTAGGTATACGTATTATGGCGTGACAAACCAGACAAAATAGTGCGCTATGTACTTATAATATAAATATTAGGTTAATGGTAAATGACACATATAAATAATAAGTAGTATAAAATTAATATTAAATCTTTATTATTTTTTTACTTTTTAGTTTTGAAGTCGGTTTTAATTAACGTATTTATTTTAATACATATATATTAATTAAATTCTGCATAAAAAGATATAAACAAGCCAACGTATTATATACACTTAAAGCCGATTCATTCATGTTATTGCTCCAAGATTAGAATCTATTTCTATTTAGTAAGTATATAGCAACAAAAGAATAAGTATATGGCGACTATACTAAGAGTTCATATTACGAACTTAAAAGTAGATAGGTAGGTAGGTACTTAAGCTTTAATTCTGTAAACGGTTACGTAATACGTCTCCTCTAGCAGTTTTACGCAGCTTCGCCTGCATAACTTGGCTTCTACTGCACCGATTTTGATGAAACAAAGCCTATGACACTCAGTGATAATGTAGAATTCTAAAGGTAAAAGAATTTTTGAAATCGGTCCAGTAGTTTCGGACCCTATTTATTTCAAACGACCAAAAAAATCAAATCTTTCCTCTTTATAATATTAGTATAGATAATAAAGGAAGCATTTTTTTTCCCTGTATCCTAGATCTGATGTTTGGAAATGGCAGTAGTTTAACGCAAATAAGGTGAAGCTTAAACTAAATCCGTCTTACTAACTAAATAAACCCTCGTTGACAAGCGTCTTCTTATTTTTTGTGGTTAGGCGGAATAACTTTCAAGTTTAACTGACATCTGTACAAAGCAAAATAAATTCTTAAAATATAGATTTCCAATTCAAAATCATGTAATTGAACAACTTTTATTTCTATAAACTGTGTGGTTGAATATTTAGTCATATACCTATAACATTTCTCACGATATAACTCGAACAGTGACTGTTATCCGCTACAACTAGGTACCTATTTTTCGTATTCGAGGAAAATAAAATCATTTAGTAACTACACTTGTGCTTTCCACAATACATTTTTGAATAAGTATTATATTTTAGCCAACCGGTAGCACTATTCAAGCACCATCAGGGCTATAACAAAAAGGGAAAAGGTTTGCCATCTCTGACTGTGCATCTGTCTGTGACATCATAACTTTTGAACGGATAAACAGATTTCGATGCAGATTTTTAATTGAAAGCTGAGGTGATCAAGATGCTTCTTAGTAACTAACATAAAGGATATATCGGGGCTTATTGATTTTATTTTTGATTCTAGGATTATTTATTTCAAGTTTGATTTCTTTGAGGCGACAGCGTATGTTTCAAAAGTTATTGGTTTAAATTTTGTCAATCATATAAGTTTTTTTTAAATATTAAGCTATAATCATTCAGAGAACTTACACGTAAGCCCTATTTTATAGTGATTGTTTTTTGCAGTGATCATCACCTGTGCTGGTATCCAGGATGCACCTGAGGCCGTCCGGAAAGAGCATCGGCATTGGGCCATGACAGACGAAAGAGCAATTGAATGCGGGGAATATAATTTGATAATCGTAACGCACTTGAACGCGCATGCCGCACATCCATCTGTCTTCGCTGACACTTTGTCAAGGACAATGTTTTACCTGTAGGGCTACTCTTGAA
The DNA here is from genome assembly GCA_002245505.1 of Calephelis nemesis. Taxonomy (NCBI): domain Eukaryota; kingdom Metazoa; phylum Arthropoda; class Insecta; order Lepidoptera; family Riodinidae; genus Calephelis; species Calephelis nemesis. Next base: position 127,036 of record NJDD01001559.1, on the reverse strand, counting down.
TCTCGATTTCATGCAAATTAAAAATTGGAATTGGATATGTCATTTTACTGTAGTATTTATGTCACTTAAATACAGTTTAAAAATTCATCAAATCCGATAAAATAATTTATTGTTTATTAATAATAATAATAAATAAATATCCCTGGACAAGTGACACAAATTGAATCTAACCCCAAAGTAGGTAAGCAAATTATATGCTTGTGTTATGGGTGTTAGTCTACGATACTAATTCAAAGAAATACTGAAACAGATATCGGAATAAATTTAATAAACACCCACTACCCAGATCTGGAAATACAGTCACCTAAATGTTCATCACAGAAATGCCTGCCCCGTCGGGAATCGAACCCGAGCTTCGCGGTTGGTCGGTGTAGCTAGGCGTGTACGTTAATCACTCGACCAACAAGGCCTCTGTGTTGTTGCGGTTTGCGTTGTTGAGTTCTTGAGGTTCCGGATTCGACCCCGGGTCGGAAAATAAAAATAGAAAACATGTACGTACTTATTTACAATTTTCTTATAAAATATACACGGTCGGCTATAGGCTTGCCACCTATCACGTTGTGGGACTTCGTGTCTTCGACTAGTCGTGGGTGCCCTGATTGTTCTTCTGGCTTCGTCTTCGGGGATATGGGTGTGTAGATATTTTTTTTAAACAGATGTTATTGTTGGTGATACATTATTTTTTTCTCAGGTGTTTAATCTTTTTATTGCTTTAAACTTTATTGTACCTACCGATTACTTAAATCCAAAGTTTTTTTTACATGTATGATGTTTTATTAACGTTGACTATTATTTCAAGGCAAATATGGACTTTTGAGTCTATATAAAGATGTTATTGTTTAGCTGCGACAAGTAAGAGACAAAAGACAATCTCGACTGCTGCGTTGGTGTTCAACATCCTGTTCTCTTTGTCAAGCAATTTCCATTGCAGTTTCTTGCATTACAAGGACATTTCTAAATATAGAACAAAAATATTGCACTTGTTAAGCGAATTAGTAGTAGCATAGACTTACTAGGTGGTAGAGTATATAGCAGCAGTTCGCCCGGATTGGTAACACCGTGCCTATACCTGCTGCCATAGCGTGTGTGCTTGCCTTTGTCGTGTTCCATGATGGAAAATAAAGGATTCGATTGACTGCACACGCGGTTTAAGACCCAGCGATGAATTAGTTATACACCAGTATCGTCTATGGTGTTTATATTATCGTATATAGTTTACAGTAGACAGGGCTAAATTTATTATAATTTTAAAATTATTTGTAAGTTATAACTCAAATAGTAATAAGAATAAAACTGTTCGTATGAATATCAAAACATTGTGTATATAATTAGTCACTTATAAAAATATTAAATTATTTGCACACCACAATGTGGTAGAATATGTTATAAAGATTAAAAAATGTGTAACAACTCAACACGCATATTCCGCAAATAAATATATTTTCTTTCTTTCTTTTCTATAGGTGGAAATTTTTTCTTGTCATTAGAAAATCCATTTGTTTGTTTACTGCCTTTTGACAACTGAAAAGAGTAACAAACAAGCAGTTTATAGGCGTGTACGATTTCAAAAATTGTACTTACTTACTTATTTTATACTGGTAGGTATTGCCATCAGTAGGTATATCGACCTCAGTAGACCGTTGAAGTGTGACGTCACTAGAGTTGAGGGTATGTCCATACTGTGCCCACAACGATCCCCCAACCCTTGCTTTGATTTTAAGGTAAGTCATATTTATTCATAATATGAATAATACTGCAAAAAGTCGACTTCGAGTTGAGTATGATGTCCTCTAACGGCCAAGATTGGTCGTTGAGTGCTGTGCAGCAAATTGTTTGGGTAGAGATCCACCGGTAGACTTGCATATCAGGTAATATCCGTTAATAGGACCATGACGCAGCATTCATGGCCCGAATAGGTGGCCTATAGGTAGTGATTATATGGCATGGATATCACCACCAGGAAATCCGTGAGCTGGTTATTTATCACTAATTTATTTTCTTCTAGGACTAAACCAGTTAGGTAAACAAGGTAGGCTGTAAGGTACGTACCATACTTAAAGGTATAAATGCAAAAGTCTGTTTTTTGCTCTATCACGACTAAACCGCTAAAAAAGCTGAAGTTCCAAATTCAAACAAAGGCTAATTAAAAAAAACTCCGAAGGACTCTAATGGGGGATGAAAATTTGTACGAAAGTTGTAACTACTCTGCGCTAACGAAGTTGCGGGCAAAGTGTGTTTCACACGTATATGCTTACTTTTAAAGTTTGATCGAAAATGTATAATGATATCCGCTGCCTATTCTGCTATTAACAGCTGTGTTGCTAAACGTACAGATACGTCAATTAACATTTAATGTATCATTAAGTTACAGTTTTGTATAGAATGATTAAAAATAATTGTCGTCTCGGAGTACAAACGTAAGTCCGAATTGAAACCTATCTTAAAGTACTTATTTCAAAAACTATATTTATACCCATAACTTATAACCCATAGGCAGCGGCACAACTAGGGCATCCACGGCTAGCTGAAGACAATAGGTGTGATAGGTGGCAGGTCTTTTTTATATATTATATTATATATTGGAAGGCAAACAAGCACACGGATTTCCTGATGGTAAGAAATTCACGCCGCCTTGAGACACCTAAGGTGGTAATGGTGCGTTGCCAACCTGAGGCCGGGATGTTAGGCTTCGAGGAAGTAAGTTTACCGACTACCTTACCCTCTAAACCGGAACACGTCATGATGTTATGGCGGCAGGAATAGGTAAGGCGGTGGTATTTATCCGGGTGAGTCGCTTCGAAACTCTATCACCTAGTCAGATGTTACGGTGTTAGTGACGGTAAGCCTATGCTCGCCTTTTACAAGCTGCCTAGCAGGAAGGCAAAATTAAAAATACACATTCTCTATTCTTTTGTTAGCAGACCAAGGTTGACATTTCACGATCAGATCATTCGGATATTATCCGAGGGTGGTGTCAAGAGTCTCCGAAACCTTCCCTGTAAGGGCCTTGGCGTGAAGATATGTATGTATGTTCTTAACTGAAAACACGCTTAACCTGTAGCTTATGATTATGCAAATCACATGCAACAATTAATGTCAAAACCGTATATGCCCATAATGGACATTTAAATCTTATCTAGAGAGGCTACAGTGAACACCGTCAATTGTTTCCGCGCGCGTGGCTAGTTAACAAATAAAGTCAGCTCACAATTGGTATAGGTACCACGGCATAAGTTGTCTACACTGCTGTCAGTCACCGCGATCCTGGCGATCTGATCGCACGCAAAGGGTTACCTGGTACTTACCTTTAAAGGTTGTAACACGTGAAAATGTTCGCAAATGTTGCCAATTTTGTACCACGTGTGTGAATGAAGTGTGGATTTAAGTGTATGTAAGTATCTTCGTTTACTTTGGGGGCGTGAACGTGTGATAATATTGTCTTTTAAGAAAATAGTCACGAAAAGCACGTACGTCCTCTTAAATGTTGAATTAGGTTTACTGTGACATTTCTGTCGTTTATTTGAAATGTAAATATGGTTTGCACGCATTTTTATTGTAAATGGATCGCGTTTACATAAATTGCTAATAAGTTTTGCAGATTTTATAACATAATACTTAAATAACGCGCGCAAATCCAAAAATATTTACAAATGCGCGGTAACTAAGTAACGACGTAACTGCCTGGTAATTAACGCTATTTTGAGGAATAACGACATCTTGAATAGAAAAAAACTATTCGCTTTGTAAAGAATAGTTGTATCAAGGAATATAAATACTCTTTAGCAAGAGAGTTGTATTTTAATCTGTGTACGGGATAGACTTTAACATTAAAAAACAGTTTCATATTTTTAAACGAAAAAAACACTTGTACTGATTTACGCATTATAATAATATATGTCTACTTAAAACAGTACATGTGTTTCTTCATTTGAAAAATTTGAATATTTGGAAGGTTTACCAAGCGCCGACGATGGAAAATATCAAAATGAAACAGTTTTTTATTCCTGTTGGTAAGAGATAACCGTAGCCTATAGACTCCATAAATACCTGTTACAGGTGCGTCACTGTCCTTTGGCCGGGATGTTAGGCCTATTGTGCAAGTCTACCGGCTATCCCACAATCCGGGTTGGTACAGGACAAAGTCATTATGGAGGCAGGAGTAGATATGGCAGTGGATACCAACCCGGGCAAGGTGCTGTACAGCTCTCTTCCACTAGTGGTCTTCTTAGTAGTGACCTATGTTTTTACCAGTGCTCGCCTCTAACGAGCTCTCTGGCAGAGAGATAGGTGGTCTTTTCTACTCAGTAGACCCGGACCAACACTAGAGAAATTTTATTAAAAATTTTTTTCGTCTTGTTCTATGATAAATGTTTTGAGTTGTAATGAATGAAACAATGAATGAATAAATTAATTAATTGAATTTAAAAATTCCAATTCCTTACATTGATTTATTACTTCTTTATAGAATATAAACTTAAATCCAAAACTATAAAGTATACCTAGTTTATCTTTTATAGACTATCAAACTAAACTAGCAGGTAGAGTTTTGAAAGTCTCTAATGGATCTAATAGTTCGGGTCTGATGTGTAGAATAAACCATGAGCCTTTCTGTCAGGTAGCTCGTAAGAATCAAGCAAAGTTTAAATGGCATTGCTAGCAAAACCAATGGTAGTAGAGTGCCATGAAGTGGCTCATTCGGACAAGGGTTCACCCCCATACTTATTCCTGTCGCCATAATGACATCCGGAAGGTAACCGGTAGACTTGCACAAGACCCAACATCTCGGTCATAAGACAGCGACGCACCTATAACATCTATGGTGTCTATAGGCCACGGTTTTCTCTTACTATTAAGAGAATTGTGTGCTTGCTCGCTGTCTTATCATAAATAAAAATACTTAAACCTTATGGACGAAACGTTAGATAACATTTTGGAAGAGTCACGCTTATGTTTTGTATTTTATCTGGCAATAACTGTCTTAGTTTTGATAAATACGAGTATGACTTGAGCCTTCATCGTGTCATGTATTTACTACATTTTTTAGTCAAAGTAACTCTACATGTCGAAAGCCCTAGAGATGTTATATCTCTTGATCATGAAGTTTGGAATGCCTGCAAACCGTACTCCTCTACTTCTGTATTCTTTTGTAATCTACATCTGACATTGCTGTTTCGCTAAGCTCAAGATTTTGATTTGTCTTATATTTCAGGCTTTTTACGTTTTAATTAAGACTTAGTAATACCGGTCCGAGCAATATTATTAGGTATTTTCGTATCTTCTAATTTTCGTTTTTCTAAGCCGGGTATTTTATCTGTCACACTTAGTATCTTGACCGAGCTCGGATTCGATTCCTGACAGGAGCAGTTATTTACATGATAAACACGTTTGCATCTCTGGGACTTAGTGTTTATGTATTCAAATGTAATAACGTATATGTAATAATGTAATGTTCGTCAATTTATGTTACTTGTTCAGACATATTTATCAATTTAATATAAAATTAAATACATTTTGTGTCAGAATACGACAAGGTAGGCAAAAATTATTTTTCTTTTATAAAATAAATTTTAATCGAAGTTAAATTGCAAGCTCCAAGTGGGGGACTGGCAAAAGCCGCAGGTATAACCTAGTATTACGAAAACAATCTCTACAATCAACAAATTTTCCTGTATGTATTTAGTCTATTTACTTTCACACCTGAACACGTTTTATGTATTCCTAAGTCTTATCTTATTATTAACTTGTCTTTGAGTGTTTTATGTTACTGCAAACAAATATTTAAGCCATAAAAATTGTAACAAATCTTGACGCAAGAGGTTAATTATGTCTCCCAGAAATCTAGTCTACCTACGCTCATAATAAATCCAATTTATGTATGTACTATGTATCTGTATCACACACTATGATTATCACATTATTTGTCTAACAGAGGTTCCTCTACGTATAAAGAGATTTTAAAAAGAGGATTTTTTATTTTGATATTGGAAGGCACACAAGCAGACGGATTTCCTGATGGTAAGAAATTCCCGCCGTTTACATTCGCCTTTTGTTTTTTACGTTTATATTCGCCGGCAACGCACCATTACCACCAAAGGTGGTAATGGTGCGTTGCCAACCTGAGGCCGGGATGTTAGGCCTTGAGCAAAAGTAAGTTTACCGGCTACCTTACCCTCCGAACCGGAACACGTCATGACGTTATGGCGGCAGGAATAGGTAAGGCGGTGGTACCAATCCGGGTGAGTCGCTGCGAAACTCTACCACCTAGTCAGATGTCACGGTGTTAGTGACGGTTAGCCTTTGCTCGCCTTTTACGAGCTGCTTGGCACAGGAAGGCAGATGGTCTATTCCACAAAGGAGCCCGGACCAACACGGGGGAGTTGTTAGCAAGGAAATTTAACATAAACTAAAGAAATATATTTGAAACATTTAACATTATCACATTTAAAAAAAGTAATTTAGATAAGAATTGAGCCATAACCTTCGTATTTAGCTGATGATGCTCTCCCTTTTGTCATAAACATAAGCCAGGAATTAGTGTCTGGCAAAGTATCATCAACGTCGTTGGTTTTTTTAGGCAGAGGTCAGCAAGCAATGGCTCTCCTGGTGGTAAGAGACAACCGTGAACCGTGGCATAGACACCATAAATGTTGCAGATGCATTGCTGTCCTCAAGTCGGGATTTTAGGCCCATTGCGTAAGTCTACCAGCTACCTTACCCTTAGGACTGGAAAATATCAAAGTTACTATATCAGCAGCAGTAGGTCGGTAGATCTCTAACCGGGCAAGTTGCTGTACAGCACTCTACCACGAGTGGTCTTGTTGGTAATAACCTACATCTTAACCTATGCCCACCCCTGGGGCCGGTCCTGGCCATAGGAACGGCATTCGCTGCAGGACTCTATCACTTGGTTGAACTCTACCGTTGTCGGAACTGGAGCGGGCGATTGTATCGTCACTTACTTACATCTAAAACACACATCTATTTCAGACATTTTGCATACCACATGTTCTTAGTGTTTTTTTCTAAAAGACACGTCTGTTTGTTGGCATTCAATCACTATATGTATTTATAGGCCTACACTGACAGATACCTATTTGATATGACCATCTTGACAGGAAGTAAGTATTTGGGAACGTTCTCACAATTGATTGCAATACATGTACATCCAGTAGAATATGTCTATATGTATAAATCAATTGCTGTTCGTTAGTCTCGCTAAATCTCGAGAAAGGCTGATGAACTAATTTGGCTTCCCCGTGTTGATTCGGACTCCTTTGTAGATTAGACCATCTGTCTTCCTGCCAGGCAGCTCATAAAAGGCAAGCATAGGCTTACCGTCACTAACACCGTGACATCTGACTAAGTGGTAGAGTTTCGCAGCGACTCACCCGGATTGGTACCACCGCCTTACCTATTCCTGCCGCCATAACGTTATGACGTGTTCCGGTTTGGAGGGTAAGGTAGCCGGTAAACTTACTTTTGCTCAAAGCCTAACATCCCGACCTCAAGTTGGCATCATTACCACCTTTGGTGTCTCTAGGCGGCGTGAATTTCTTATCATCTGGAAATCCGTCTGCTTGTTTGCCTTTCAATATCATAAAAAAAAATTGGTTTTGAATTATTTGTTTAATATCTATGTAAGATTTAAAAAATGAGAAAAAGGGAATAACTGCGAGGAAACTAGGAAAACGACATTTAAATTTTTCCCAAACAAACTGAACGGGTGGAACGAAATTCACCGGGACAGCTAGTATTTCTAATAATTTTAGTTGTACAATTCTGAAATCAATCTTAATAATACATCCAAAGTAATTTGATTTTGATTCAAATAAAGTATAAGTATCTTTAGGAAGAGGCACAACTAGGGCACCCACAACTAGCCGAAGACACTAAGTCCCACAATGTGATAGGTGGCAAGCCTATCCCCAATCGGGCACATATCCCCAATCCCAAACAATATTTTTTTGTTAGAAAATAGGAAATACCACATTTTCTGTTGGTTGTTCGACCCGGGATTCAAACCGGGACTCTCTCAATCAAAATCAAACATTAAAGATTAGAGATTAAAGTACTCTTAATCAAAAGTAATACTTTAGTTTAGTAGAAACCACCTGTGTACTGCTTCCTCAACTTCAAACTCATGTCGTAGTTCTGTATGCAAGTACAAATATTAAAACGGGTAACAGTAATCATGTAGAGCATAATATTTGAAACTGTAAGAAAACGTGAACGTAAAGTCTTATACTGTTGTGAAGAAATGGGTCTTTCCATTTTAACATCAACACTTTTTTAAACCAATCTCACAGTTACGATTGCGGTGAGCGAGCGTTCTATCACAGATTTTACTTATTTGTTTATTTATTCTTAATTGTATAATTACAAATATACAAGTTATAAACACTAATATTGCAAATGGCAGTCTTATCGCCCAGAGACTGTATTTCTTCTCTCTCTTTCTCTTTGTATTTCTCGTAGCGCTCTCATTTTGACCTAGTTTATACTACTCATATGCTTTTTTTGACATATCCAACGCTCGCTTCCATACAAAAACGTTAGGAGCATGACTCATCTCGCTTTGAAACATCTTCCTATATACTAACTTTAATAAGAAAAAAACTTCGTGTCAAGACATCAACAGAGAAAAACGTGGAATGAATTTTTCGATTGATGTTTAAATTTAACTACAAATATCTAAATCAAACCAATCAACCAAAGTCTGATACATATTTCTACGAGTATAATCGACAAGTGATTTGACTCATGCCTTTATAGGATTTGAAGGTTCTTTTGTATTTAAGGAATTTAACTTCTTGGAGAATGAAAAACGTAACGTAATACCAAAGACAATATATTCATGTAGGTACTTATCTCTAGTAATACGTACGTATAAAAAACGTACGTGATTCTCCTACTGCATGTAATATAAACATTTTAAACTTAACAAATTGTAGTTACAAAAACTATATTACAATATAACGTTAAAACTAGGCACCTAACAAATATGACTATTAATCTCTTTGAGCTTGTAGCTATGACATGTAAAAACATATGAACACGTGCAAGGTCAGGAACATTATTAAGTAGACCAGTAACATACATACAACTTGAAAGTAACATAGAAATATGTATCTACTAACCTCATGTATTATATATTAGGAAATACTCGCGGTTTTGTTTGGTAGAAAAATATTTGTAGGGTTTTTATTTACTTACTACTGAATAATAAACGTATTTCTAGAGTAGTTTAAGGTAGATATCGTAGATACCACATTTTCCGGGAACTATCAAAACTAAGTAACTAATACTATTAACTGTCAAATCTATAACTATGTATACATATAATATGAATCCCCGTTAGGCGTGGCCATCGCATTACGTCTGAATGGATGGACTTATTTTTCTAATTATTTTGAAGTGAAAACGTCTTTAGCGGTGTTGCGCACTTTTTTTGGAATGGGTAAAAACCTGATCGAAAATTCGTAAGACGCCGCAGGGCGCTTGCGCGAATATTCGTGTTGTCATGTTTGTGTACGATATTATACGAATTAATATTGTATTCTACCACATAAATGATAGTACTTTCATACAGATAATTAAAGCAATTCGTGCAAAATTACTCCCTAACCATTTCAAAAAACACAAAAATGCACAACGTTAATATTCAAGCTTTACCTTGTGCCAGTACTCCCGGAGTGCAACCCGTCGTTTTTTTGTTGTATTAGTTATTGTCATTGTCAGGAGAAGGTTATTATTAAGAAGAGAGCAAGAAAATTGCATCAAATATGGGAAAAACAATGATTTGATTCATACAAATTGTTAATAGTTGTTAATGTCAAGCGATATGAAATTCCCCTTGACTAGTAATGCAAAAATTTCATCATCACAACCAAAGTGGTAATTTAAGTTTTCCTCGTGTCTGGTCTGGTCTGGGTCCTTTGTATTGAATAGTCCGTCTACCTCCCAATTGGGTAGCTCGTAAGAGGTATTCTTTAATTATGTGAGACACTATCAACAACACCAGTGGTAGGAGAGTGATGTACAGCAACTTGCCTGTGTCTATCCCTTCGCAATAATTATAGTATCATGTTCTCATCCGGCTTTTAAGGTGCCATATACGCTAAAATACGTCAGCAGTTTACTGTTTTTTTCATACAAAGCAATCATGGATCTTGCTGACAAAAATACACAAGATTTACATGAATATGCTTTACTAGACTAGTGTTTCCAAAACACGATTCATTTCACTTTGCTCAATAGAAAAAAATCAAAAAGTTAACCCTTTTTTGAAAGATTTTGCTTTCTGTCTACTTCAATTGTGAAAATATCGACACCTGATTTAACATAAACATAGATAAGTACTATACCTAAATGGTAAGTGTTTCAGTTTATAAATTTTTTTTTCAAATTAATTTTATAGTGTCAAAAATAGTGATTTATCGCTTAAGACGTTTACTTTAGAGCGCCATTGTTCATAGTAATCATGGAACGGGGGAGCGCGGTGATTGGCTCTTCTGGCTGACTGAGTATGGGGCCTTAAGGTAGCCAGAATACTTGCACATTACGCCTTACAACTCGGCCACAAGACAGCGATATAGCCTCTTACCATTAGAAGAGCCGTGTGCTTGTGCGCTGCATTAACACAGAAAAAAGCAATAAGTCGCTTATACATGGAGTAAGCATTGTTATGTAGGTATGTCAATTAAGTAACAATTACCAATTTCTTTGATAGAGTTTCAATAATCATACGATTGTTTCCGTATTTTTAAATAGTGTTTCACAATAGTGAAATAAATCCCTACAATGTATATTATATGTTTGGATACATGGTTGTTATAAAATTTTTGGTATACATAATATACTCGTATCAAAACAGTAGGGCTACTATTGAATCTCCATTTCATGCAATTTAGAAAATGAAGTCGAATATTTCATTTTAGGTAAACTTGAACACAGTATTAGGGATTTATTAACCAGTAAGAACATAGGGTACTTTCCGAACACTAATAGGGATACTGCCGGAGATCTTATATAAAATATATTACTTAGTTCAAAGCTACTGTAAAGTACATGAAGTTCACGGTCCTGGCAAAGGTAACAAAATTGGTGACCACTGGACCTCAACACCAAACGTGGTTTGGCCGGAACTATGTGACAGATTGAAAGTGAAACGCACTTTATGATTTAATTGCTATTGTTCACAAAATGAATTATGGATGTTAAGTAGGATAAATTAATAAATGGGCCCACCGATTGCGCAATAAAATTATGTTTGTGCCCAACAAAACTAAGCATTCGAACATAAACCTAAGCATTCGAAAAAATTAAACTGCCTTCTGCAGTTCACAAAAATATAAGGAAAAAGTATTCTTTTTATGTTATAGGTTAGCGAACAAGCATTCGTGTCTTATGATGTCAAAAGACAACAATGGCATATAGAAACCATAGATATTACAGGTGCGGTTCTGTCATGTGGCCGGGATGTTAGGGGTATTGTGTCAAAGTCATTATAGCTTCAGGAGTAGTTTAAGCGGTGGATCCCAACCCGGATAATTTGCTGCACAGTACTCTACTACCAGTAGTCTTGCTGGTACTTAACTTACTTATATCTTAACCACGAGTTGCCTGACAGAGAAGCATAGGGTCTATTCCACTCAGCGGAACCGAACCTATATGGGGCGAGGGGGCCAAATAGCTAAAAATACAAGTAATCTAATGAAAAAATCTTTTTTTCGAAAGTAAGGTGGAAACAGCCCTAGTGGATCATATCAAGAAAATTATTACTTATGTCCTAACAAGTCATTCCTATCCACACGTAGCCTTAATTACATGCACGTAAGTTTAATTTGAGAGTAGTTGCTCACATCACGGGCACGACCAGAGGCGGATTAATCATTAGTCAGTGTAGGCCACCGAGGCCCCACATGCATACAATACAATACAATAACTCTTTATTGTGCACCAAATACAGATAAATTACAAATACATCAAATAAAACTTAAATTTTTACTGTAAATTTAGAAGCGATTGGGTATCCTATTGTAATATTCTCATTATATAGAATTCAAATCACTTTTGACACTCGACGCTAAGAGCATAAATTTCAACTATACGTTTTTGTGTATAGTTTGTATACTGATATAAAGGCGAAAGTATTTGTTTTTTTTTACTTTGTAATCGAGCGATATCATGGTGTAAGTTTCTCATGTGGATAGTAAGGGTGCTTGAGAGTATTACATTTTTATCATGATAATCATCAGCCGGAAGACGTCCACTGCTGGACATAGGCCTCCCCCAAAGAGCCCCACAAGTCACGATCACCAGCCGCTTGAAACCAGCGACTCCCCGCGACTTTGACCAGATCATCATCATCATCATCATCATCATCATCATCATATCTAAATGTTTTCCACAGTCAGAGTAAGCAACATCTAGTGAAAACTATTTATTACCAATGATTAAGATTCATTAAAGATTAAAAAAAAACCCCAATAAGAAATAATCACAATCAATACATCTTACATAATCTATCAAATGGCGAAACAGATGCGTCTGTAGTGTGCAATAAAGTTTAGTATGACTTTTTAATATATGTATTATTTTCGTCTTAATTGTTTGATTCGATTTTCTATGATAGGAAAAACATCATTATGATTTTCCCATACAATATGAACTGATAAAACGAAGTTCAGCGAGACAGCTAGTTTACTAAAAAAGCTAGACAGCCTGTCAGTATGACTATCATTTTTCATCATTTACAATAGGCTTATTTTTTGGCAACTTTAATCGGAGGCTGCAATTTTCCTTCATCAATTAAGGGCCCTAAATAGTTAATTTGGCCCTGGATAAGGCCAGTCTCCGAGCTCATTATTAATTGCTGTTCGGACACGGTAATTGGAACTGGCCTTCACGAATGGCCCAGGTATACGGTTGACAAATGAGAACGTCTTTCTAGTAACAATGTTAATGCACATATCTTAACTCAATGCAGAAAGATAATCGCAAACCTCGTTCTATTTACTGGAGAGATATTTTGAATTATTATTCTATTTTGAATTCATCGGTTATACATGTTTTATGAGTTAGAAAAGTATATCTTAGAAATAGAAAGTATTTTATTAACCATACAAGCGGTTCTTGTGTCAAGTTTATGTAATTATCCTGTCTACTAAGAGTACCTTGAGTACTTTTACTTATTCTTTGCTACTATTAACTTTAGTAGTATTTCCTATATTGTGCCACTGGTTCGAAGGATGTGAGTTATACACTGAAAAGTTTCGGCGAAAGAAAGTCAACGGGACTGTTTAATTTGTAGTAATTGAAATATGTTAGGTAAATCAGTTTACAAAGTTTACAGTTGACTATTATATTAATGTATTATATCTATATTTAAAAAAGATGGGTAAGAGGAGCAATAGATTCATTTAGATATTATGAAATCTTATTAATAATATTATGTATTCAATTTAGATTTTTAGTTGTTAATCAGAGCAACTTTGATCCCATTTAATAACACCAGTGACATCAACATTTTAATGAGATACTTCGAGACATATTCGTGCCAAATTTTGATGACTACATCACTCCATGTCATTAGCATTTTCTATCCATTAAAAATAAAACATCTTTTTTAAAATGTACTTTTAGTAAAATATCCACACATTTAAGTATGGTATTTATATTTATATTTTATATTTAAGTGTAGCAAAATTTTCCTATATAAAATATATAATATTCCTATTCCCATATATAACATAAAATTACATAAATTAGTCACAATAAAGTAATAGACAACACATGTTTAAAAAAAATGTAGTACCTGTATAATTTTGTTTCAATAATAGTAATAAAAAGAGACAAAACACGTTAAGTGCTATCAGATTAGTTTGAATTTTTTTTAGGAGTTAAGAAAGGGAACAAATAATGAAGCAGCAGCAGCAATAGGCGTAGACTAGTAATTTATAAAATGAATAAAGGTTTAAAACGAAATGTTTTGTAAATAAAGTATTTCAAAACTCCCCGTACAATATTTTTTAAGTATTGTAAAGAGATCAAATATTTCGCTTGCTTACTGTATTATTCTATATCACATAGGACTGGAACATTTTTTGTGACAACGAATAATTTTTTGGTTTTAGAAAATCTAGAACAATCAAAAACGCGTCGCGAGTATCAGCTAATTATCATCAAAAAGAAGTGTCACTTAAAGAAACTTTGAACTACTGTATCGATTATTATATCTCTAGACATATTACGTTTTTATAGAAAAACTAGTAGCCCGTCCCTGCTTCTCAGAATTTTCTATGTTACTTCAAATATGAACTTGCCTCTTTAATCATTCTACCTCTTAAAAAAAACCGCATCAAAATCTGTTTTGCAGTTTTAAATATATAAGCCTACCTAAGGACAGACCACTTTGTTTTATACTATGTAGTGATATCATTTATTAATAGCTAAAAGGCCGGTTTAAGTTATAGAAGTAACTAGTTGTTCAGAAGTGCTGAAAAAAAATTCTGATAAAGTTTCTTGAAATTTTAGTGCTTCGGGAAACACTCCACTTTAAAAAAAAAGTAGCCTACGTTTGTACCAGGGTCTTTAAGTATACGAATATCACATACTATCAAATCTGTCCGGTGGTGATTCGGTGGAAGTGTAGTAGACAGACAGACTGACAGACAGACAGAAAGATAGACCTTCATATTTAGTACATTAGTACGGATGGATTCTCATACAGAGTTTACTTTACATATCTAATTTCATCAAAATCAGTTCAGCGGTGTGGCCGTGTAAGCGTAACAGAGAGATAGAAAGACAGATTTTCGCATTTATAATCGCCTCTGTGGTCTAGCGGTTCAGTTGTCGGACTTGACTGCACGAAGTCCCGGGTTTGAATCCCGGGTCGGGCAACAAATATAAAAATAGGGATTTTCCAATTTTCTAATAAAAAAACGTTGCTCGGGATTGAATATGTGCTCGGTTGGCGATAGGCTTGTCACTTATCACATTGTGATCTTCGGCTAGTCGTGGGTGCCCTGGTAGTGCCTCTGCCTACCTCTTCGGGGATATGGGCGTGAATATACTTTTTTTATGATATTACTATGAAAGTAGGACCTTTTATAAGTTTCACATAGAAATAGTCATAAATAAGTATCATATGAAAAGATAGTCTGATCCGATCGGTGTAAAATAAGAGCAATTTCTGAGAACTTGAACTGAGTGGGTTTGAGTGAGATATTAAGGTATTTTGTAGGATTAAGCTTATGATGTTTTCCGCATTACTACAAATTAATCCATACAAGAGGAAATAACACCTTCCGTCGACAGTTGGTATATCGAGCACATCCTAATGAGTGCAAGGACAAGTCGCGTCCAACACCGGAACAAAACGCGGGATGATGATCATTTTCATGAAAAATTGCTCTGATAATACTCGCGGTGACTCACACCTTGCAATTTATTTGCGGGAGGAAAAATACTATGCACTCCGACAAAAAATTAAAAATATTTATGAATGTGATATTCATAAATTGTATTTATGGATATTTATAAATTGTATTTATGAATATTTATAAATATGATATTCATAAACTGAATTTATGAATATGATAGTAATATGATAATTTATAAATATTTTGAATGGATTTGATAAATGTGCAATCTTTTAAAGTCTTTTAAGACGAGCTTAAACCTATTACATGCTTTAACCGTCTTATTTACAAAAATGGACTAACGAGGAAGTGAATTAAAGTTGTTATTATAAGTCTGTATCACATTGTAATAAAGACTATAATGACAGGTTGAACCTCTGTCGGCTCTGTGGTCTATTGGTCTGATATTGGGTCCAATTTTCTAATAAAACAATATTGCCCGGGATTGGAAATGTGCCCGGTTGGCGATAGGTTTGCCACCTATCACATTGTGGGACTTAGTGTCTTCGGTTAGTCGTGGGTGCCCTGGTTGTGCCTCTACCAACTTCTTCGGGGATATGGGCGTGAAGATACTTTTTTTTTGTCATTGACTGTATGAGGTCTCGAGTTTGATTCCTGGGTATACAAAAAATGTGTTTTTCAGTTTTCAAACGGAAACAACATGATTACTTTTGTGTGAAGGAGGAAGTTTTTGGAGGAAGTTTTGTTATATCTTTAGGGAAGTCAACGCTTAGTATATTATTAGTTTTTAAGCATTTCTATTAAATCTATTCTGGGTTTCTTATTTTAGAACAAGTGATTTGTAAAAAGGGAAAGTTTCCTCGTTGCTTTGTGTGCTTGGTTTTCTTTATTTTGATATATTATTTATATAGTTCTATTTTGAGATCCTAGTTAATCAATTAGATAAATGGCGAGTGTCTTGTTTTTAGGAAGCTTTATAGCAGTTGTAGTTTTTTAAATATAGCATAGAACAGGTAGCAGCATAGGTGTAATTTAATTTCTGTTTGTGTGGGAGGTGAACAAGCATACGGCTTTCCTGACCATACATGTTACAGGTGCGTTACTGGGATTACCTACCCTTCAGGCCGGAATATTTTATTATTGTCAGAGCACCAATAATCTCAGCTGGATGAAAATACTATGACTGATTAAAGCTAACTCTGAGATGACGACACATACAATTCCAGGTTGTAACTTTGTTTTAATAGACCACTGAAAAACACATTTTTTTGTTCCCTGATCCGGAAATCGAACCCAGGACCTCATGTATTAAACGATAATACCAGCACTAGACCACAGAGGTGACACTAGAATTTTTATAAACGTTAGTAACTTTATCTATAGGTATGTAACGAAGTCTTTATATCTAAAAGATAAGAATTTCGACGCCTGTTAAATACGAAAAGACACGCTATGTTATTGCCAACTGATTTTTTTCAGGTACGAGATTTAAATTTTAGTTTTCAGGAAGGTTTTATCAAAAAATATATTTACAAGCCAAACTTTTATATTTATAAAGGCTATTTGCAATAGTGGATTTAAGAATCCAAGATGTTTTAAATAAGAACAAGCACGCTATGATAAAGTTGTTATGTTTAGGAATTTCTATTGTTACTCTCCATCATCAGATGAGCTCCATGTTTTAAGAAATTCACTCTGTCATCTGATAATACCTAATATAATATATAATAGCGAGTTGATCGAATGCAAATTGCAAGTGTCCATCCGGATTAATATACCCACATACTCACTCGTTAGCCAAAGGGTTACCAAATATGTCTAAGGCTACCGACTAATCGCAAGGTTTTAGGTTCAATCCCCGACGGAGTCAGGCACCCAGGCTATAAACATAGATGACTGTATTTCCGGGTCAGGGTGTTTACTAAACTTATACTGGTATCTATATAATTATTTCTATGTATTAGTATCGTTGTCTAACACAATCTTATAATTTACTTCTTTTGAGGTTAGATCAGTTGAGTAATTTTACCACGGATATTTATTTATACATTTTAAGTTTAATCAAAGCAAGCAAAAAGAACAATACTCGCATGTACAATACAACTGTAAATAAACAATAGTCTTAAATAATAAAATGAATAACAAAATATAAATAAAAAATATTAAAGTAACGTTTGAATCTATAAAATTTATTCATTAGTATATTTATATGAATATGGCACTACTTTTGCCTAATTTTCGTGTAGTAATCAAGTAATAGACATACAAAAACATATATAAAAAACATACAGTCGAATTCAGAACATCCTCCTTTTTAGAGTCGGTTAAAAATATTGTTCGTGAGGTGTAAGTGCTTTCATGATTCCGGAAGCAAAAATGAGGTCGAAAAATCACTGTCTTCGTGAATTTTCACATAATATTTAATTAAAAACTAGTTGTCCCGGCGAACTTCGTTCCACCCGCTCCGTTTCTATGGGAAAATTTTAAATGTTGGTTTTCCTAGTTTCCTCACAGTTTTTCCTTATTTCTTACCTTTTAAACCTTCCCTAGACTTCTACAAAAAATTCAAAACCAAAAGGAGCCAAATCGGTTCAACCGTTCTCGAGTATTAGCGAGACTAACGAACAGCAATTGATTTATATATATATATAGATACAAAGTAGATAAGCTCATCGGCTCATGGGTTGGCGTTAACTACATGAAGTCTCGGGTTCAATTCATGGGTCGAGTAACTGAACGTGTATTTTTTTCAATTCTCTTACCCAACTTTGCCCGGGACTGGATAATTGCCGTTTGGTGATAGGTTTATCACATTGTCACATCTTCGAATACCATCAACTTAACATAACTTGCAACCTATGTCTACATCCAGGATACAAGCTTAAAGACACTTCACAGATACGATTATTAAAGTCTTAAAATCTCTTAAAGTCTTAATAAAATACGATTATTAAAGATGAGCAAAAAGAAGACCAAATTATTGAAAAATAAAATTAATGGATTTACTGAGCAATTGTCTAAGAGTTTTGTACTAATTAGCCATTGTTACATTTTAACTAATACAATATAATCCTTCCAGGTAAATCCAAACAGTCAGCAGTGCACTCGTATAATGACTCAAAGTGAATCTACAAGAATGAAAACAATGAGTGATTTTGATTTCAAAACGATGACAAAATCGTGACGATAAGAAAACAAAAAGGTAAATCATGAGTGATGAAGCGTCATCTTCATATGAAATGCAAGTTAGACATGATGGGGGAAAGGAGAAATCAAAACCAACACTATCTACAGGAAAGATTTTCTACAAGCCAGGAGCCATTGAAGAAGAGACGGATGAAACGAGCGTACTGGATAGCTCGGTTGTGGAATCTCCAATGTTAGGAGTTGGTTACAGTGACAGTGGCTTTCTTCGACCACCACTGGTTATACCTTCTGGAAGCCTTCACAGGGTACCAACATATAGCAGCTCGATCGGACACAGTACTATCTATAGACAAGAAGCTTGTAGGTAAGTTTATTTCTTTATACATTCGACTTATAAAATATTAATTGGAATAATTTCTTTTATATGTATATTTTATTTAATTTGTAGCTATTCCCTACAATACGCCCTTTATTTCTAACTGAAACGCGACAGTAGCAAGCATTGAAATTATGGCATCTGGAATAAGTAAGGCTGCGGTATCAATTTGGGTCTGTCCTTTACCGGACATTTTGACGAGCGTGAGCGTGTAGGGTCGGAGAGCATCACAATGCAAAGTACACTCAGGCGGGCCGAACTGTATCGCATTCGCTAATATTTTGTACTCAGTACCAAAGAGTAGAAAAGAGGTAGAGTAGCAAATCTTCTTTAAAATCTGAAGGAAAGTGGTGTCCCTGGTAGTTGTCGTAAAAAACCCTACCATTAAAAATCGCCTCTGTGGTCTAGCGGTCCGGGTTCTGGACTTGACTGCACGAGGTCTCGGGTTTCGAATCCCGGGTCGGCCAACAAAAAAAAATTGGATTTTTCCAATTTTCTATTAAAAAAAAATGTTGGTCGGGATTGGAAATGTGC
>NJDD01001559.1:57342-105099 GCA_002245505.1 Calephelis nemesis | reverse complement strand
GGGTGGTGTCAAGAGTCTCCGAAACCGGCGTGTTTGTATGAAAAGGTTAATGAATGTGAAGGAAGCAAGACGGGTTTGTCAGGATCGTGAGGTCTGGCACTCGATACTCTCTTCCTAGCCCGTAAGGGACTTGGCGTGAAGATATGTATGTAAGCATTTTGCATTTGTTCAAACGCGTGTGAAAATATAAAAAAATCCTCAAAATATTAAATATTGCCTATCTAATGCTCGGCTTTGGTTGCCCAAAGCTGTGTCACTAAACAAATCCTATCCGCTTAAAAAGTTAAAAATCCCTTTTTTATTTTCGGATCTATATATTATAAATCCAATTTCCCTTAGCAATATCAAATGCCCTCTATCTCAAGTTCGGATCTGACTGTGACAATATCGGCATCACTGATTAAATCCGATTTTCCTAAACGCGTAACATTCCTTTTTTTATGATATTGGAAGTCAAACAAGCAGACGGATTTCCTGATGTTAAGAAATTCACGCCGCCTAGAGACACCAAAGGTGGTAATGGTGCGTTGACAACCTGACGCCGGGATGTTAGGCCTAGAGCAAAAGTAAGTTTACCGGCTACCTTACCCTCCGAACCGGAACACGTCGTGACGTTATGGCGGCAGGAATAGATAAGGCGGTGGTACCAGTCCGGGCGAGTCGCTGCGAAACTCTACCACCTAGTCAGATGTCACGGTGTTAATGACGGTGAGCTTATGCTCGCCTTTTACGAGCTGCCTGGCAAGGAAGGCAGATGATCTATTCTACAAAGGAGCCCGGACCGACACGGGGAGCTGAACACCTTTCTGATGCTTGATTCTAATTGCGACATACTGTCGGTGTAAATAGACATAGAAGGTATTTTATAAGTGTCATAGACAAGTGAAGTACCAATATTATCACTTATTACCACAATACTTACTACTAATACGTACTTCGGGAGGTTTACATACTTCATATAAGATCCTTGGCCTAGCTAATTGTGAAGTACCAGTTGATAAGAAAAGAATTCTATACAGCGTAGTGACCATGTCTTTACTTTGTATGACTTTGTTGTAGTTTCTTGATGTTAGAGTCTTAACCCTATAAGTATGTCACATATTCGTGACGATACAGGTATTGACGCATGAGTTCAAACAAAAATAATTCACAGACCCCTAACATTCAACTTCCAACTTCCAGCCCTTCTCAATTATACGTCGGCTACCAGAGGTAGACAGTAAGTACGCCTTTTGTGTCTAAAAGAAGTTTGTTTTTCCGTTTCCTCACCATATGCCTATTATGTATTACTTTGATAAAGGTATGGTACCTTTAGCTAACACAATAAAATAGCTTTTGTTATATCATAAGACAATCGCCTATAGACACCATAGATGTTACTGGGGTATTGCTATCTTATGGCTGTACTTTTGGGCCACATCTAAAAGTCTACTCAGATTTCCAGTACGGAATGAGACAATGGCGAGCACTGAAGCTATTATTGCAGAAAAGAAATAGTACGAGTCTGAGCGAAATATAGCTTGGACTGANNTGGGGAAATACCTGTCATGGAATATATTAATTCGCCTCAGTGGTCTAGGGCTCCAGGTGTTGGACTTGACTTCATGAGGTAGCGGGTTCGAATCCCGGGTCAAGCAACAAAAAGAATATGTGGATTTCCAACTTTCTAATAAACAAAATTACTCGGGATTGGACATATGCCTGGTTGGCGATAGGCTTGCCACCTATCACATTGCGGGACTAATGCCCGGTTCCTATAATCAACGAATCGTAATCCGTTAGCTAAACCATTCGTAGTTTGTTCAAAAGTAACGGAGTGTTACCAATATTTTCAAAAAATGTTTAGAATCAATAGTCGGAAACGAGCAACCGTTGTAAGTAATCTTACTAAGCGTACAAAATACTACCATCCGTAATCAAAACGATTCGTTTTTTGAATATAGGAACCGGGCATTAGTGTCTTCGGCTTGTCGTAGATGCCCTGGCTGTGTGGAAGTGGGCGTGAAGATATTTTTTTGAAAGTATTTTTTTCTATAGAATGTACTCACAAAAAAGTTATAAACGCATCAAGGCCACTATTAGCGATGCAAGTGGTGTTAAAATAGTGTAAAATTGTTAGTACTTTTATGAAATTTCATCAAATACTTCATAGACTTCATAAAAACTTCAAAACTAGTCGTTTTCAAATCAATGTCAAGGTTATAAAATAATGACATATTAGCATTTGTAGGATTTGCACTTACTAATATTTATCAGCACATCGAAGCAGCCCCTACCTGGGAACGTAATCCTTGACGATTCGATATCTAATCAGCCAAGATAAATACTATACTTATCGATATAGTTTTGTAAATTCTCCGATGTTGATACATGTGCGCGATATTGTATTCTAGTATAAAAATTAAAAATAAGATGGTTTAAAATGCGACGCAGGCGTAAATAATGATAACGGGACATATCATTGGTTAAGTTTGTTTTAGTTTTGTTTATATTAGTGACTGGAGTGACAAGGTACACCTTGATGGGTAATGTGCAAATATGTGATTCATTTTTAATTCTTTTACCTTTAACACCTCTTAAGGCTGTAAAACAACTTCAGGAAATGCAAAAAGTTTCTAGAACTTCTTTTAAATTGCTTGTCTATGTGTTCCATTTTTGAATTCACTTTGACTGAGACTTTAAGAATTCCCGTAGAAGGTTCTAGAACTTTTTGAATCAAATTTATTCCGCGTTGGTCCGGGTTTCTCTGCAGAATAGGCCATCTGCCTTTCTGCCAGGCAGCTCGTAAAAGACGAGCACAGGCTTAACGTCGCTAACACGGTAGCATCCTACTCTAGGTGGTAGAGTTTCGTAGCGACTCACACGGATTGGTACTACCGCTTTACCTATTCCTGACGCTAAAATGTCAGTAATGTCAGGTAAGCTAACTTTTGCTCAAGGCCTAACGTCCCGGCTTCAGGTTGGCAACGCACCATTACCACCTTTGGTGTCTATAGCAACGTGAATTTCTCACCACCAGGAAATCTGTCTACTTGTTTGTCTTCCAATATCATAAAAAAAAGTTTTGTCTTATTATTATCATCTCTCGGTACAGGTCGACTTAGTTTCGAATCTTAGACCAATAGTTCAGCTATTGATTCTATTATAGATTCAATTTTTGCTATATCCTACAGTAGGACTTTTTATTAAATGTTTGCGTATCAGCTCAAAAGAAGACCTTATACTATAATGTTCCTCAAAGTATATTAAAATTAATTTCTTCTGTGATAAATAAATCAAAGGTTATTTCTTTCGATTTTTTCAAACTACGTAATTCTTATCGGCAGTCTAATATCAAGATGTAAAAAAAAGTTAGCTCATCTGTAAACTTATTAATAATTATTTTAATAACTGTAAATAATTTTTCTGATAACGAGTAAACATATCTTAACAAATTACATATATTGATGGATCCACAATAAATATTATACGGTATTATGATAGTGCAGTTTTAAGTTTAATATATCTACACTTTTTTGCATTTCGAAAATTAAACGTCATTGTACTTTTGGTTAAATATTTAAAAAAGTAAAGTGTCATGGAGAACACTGACGAACACAAATTTTCCACCAACTGTAGGCAGTGACTTTAAATAATGCTTAAGCACATCATAATTTTCTTTCACGCATTAATCCCGTATTTAATCCGCGATTGTCCTTAAATGATCAATGACCTTCGGATAAGAGTGTCGCCACACTATACGGATTAAGACAAATGAATGTCTTTTTTTAAATGAGGGGCAGCAACCATGCATACGGCTTTCCTGATGATAGCAAACAATCTTTCGATCAAAACCACAGACGTTATAGGTGCGTCGCTGCCCCGAGTTCGGAATAGATGGTAAAAAGTGCAAGTCTACCAGCTACCCTACCCTCTATAAGAACATTCTCGATACGTCAGATAAAAAAAATATACCTGGAATAAGTAAACTCCTTCTTTTGGTCGTCATTTGATAAACTAGCATGTTATTACAAAATTTTGGTACATTTGATGCATTATTTTGACAAATTGAATTGGATATTGATGAATTACTTGTTAAAACTATAATCAGTAATTTAAATCTCTAAATTTGTCATTATGGAGTTCTTTCTATCGATAACGGGATTGATGTGCATAATGAATTACATTTTGTTTGAAGCTTGAACACGGTTTTGGCGTACCTAATTCGGCTAAAAATCTTTTAAAAACCAAAATCAAGAATGAATAGGGTTGAGCTGAATGTATACTTTTAGATTTGATTTAACAATGGCCAAAGTTTATGAACTGCATGCTCGAGTTTTTATGATACGGATATTATGAAAATGTATTCTTTTAAGTATGTGTTGTTGATACCTAGCCGGTAATAGTTTTAGGTAAGGGAAAAGTTGGATGGGCTATGTTGACTTATAACCAATTTCAATAATCTGGACAGATAGGCCTAATAGAGTTTTGTTATAAGATGTTTTTGTTAATTAAAGAAAAACATCAGTAGTTGCCTGATAACTGATCTGGTAGTAGCCCTATCTCTTATTCGAGACAGGTTGTTGACATTGGCTGAAGCATTCTGCGAAATTGTGCCTAATTTTATTAGATATTTTTTATAGATGAAACACAATTTAAACATAGTAAATTGCAAAAACCTACCTCGATTTCAATAGGAATTCATTATCAGATTACATTACATTGGTATTTCATTATCAGATCGAGACTAGGTGGGACCACCTCTGAAATTCATTGCTTAAATTAAAAAAGAATTTTCGAAAGATTTAAAGAACAAATAAGTTCAGAAATAACGCAAAATTAACAGAGATTAATGTACATAAAATATTAACCACATTAACTCCTTTTTAAAATTCGGTTAAAAAGCACTTAAATGTTTAATTACCGTAACGTAATTGCGATAAATTTAGGCAAAAGAAATCTTATATCTGAGCTTTTATTTTAATCAATCATTCATCATCATCATCATCATCATCATTTCAGCCATAGGACGTCCACTGCTGAACATAGGCCTCCCCCTTTGACTTCCACTTCGACCGGATGGAAGCGGCCTGCATCCAGCGAGACCCCGCGACCCTCATAAGGTCGTCTGCCCATCTCGTGGGTGGCCGTCCTATGCTTCGCTTACCGGTACGTGGTCTCCACTCGAGAACTTTTCTGCCCCAATCAACCATTCCTTTTACAATTTGAAGTTTTATAATAATCTCGCGATTTTTTGGCGATTTTCGATTTTCTCCTAATCTGGTGATACCTTTAGACAGGCTGCGTATTACACCATAAAGACATGTTCAAGGTCCATGAAATTGAACCTAGTTAATCTGGTAAATCCATGAAAATCGGCAAACATTGAGGCATGTCTGCATTATCTTGATTAATCACACAGAACATTTACTTCATAGTCCACACTATCATTTACGCCTTTGTCTCAAAATACATGATACAATGTCGTTTTACTATTTTTAACCGACTTGAAAACAAGAGGTTATATATTAGATTATGTTTCATGTTTATTATGTCAGACAATAGCTAACCGATTTTAATGGTTATTAATTAATTTAATCATGATGCGACTAGTGGTTTTTGAATATTAATATACTAGCTGACCCAGCAAACTTCGTATCGCTTGACATTAATGCTTAGACAGTAGCGCAGTCTGTCGGATCCGATGTGAAACATTCCAAAATCAACAACGACTTATTATTAAAAAAATAATTAAAAAAACATTTTCCAGGAGACCAAATTGTGAATCTAAACCATTCTCGAATTCCCTTGAACACGCACAAAATCTTTCATCAACATCGGTCCAGCCGTCTAGAAGGAGTTCAGTGACATACACACTCACAGAAGAATTATATATATAAAGATAATAGTGCGTACATTTTTTGCTTGTGTTGATGAGGTCGTCAAAAACTTTTTTTTGGACCTATCGAAATCATTTGCTATCTTCTGAAAAAATATTATGAAATCGCGACATGGAATGAAATAATTGGAACCGATTTTTGCAGTTTAATTGAGCTTATAAAATATAAAACTGACACAATGAAATCTTAGAGTATCCTAGCTGACCCAACAGACGTTGTTCTGCTATTTTTTTAAATGTGATTTTAATAAAAAAAGTGGGGGTTAGGGGCTTCGTCGTCTTCGTTCGTCGTTTCGCAGCTACTCGTCCAGATTGATACATATTCTTGCCGTAATAACGACAGTGCTTGCTGTAGACATATACCGGTTTGGAAGCTACGGTAGCTGGTTAACCAACTTTTGCTCGACGCTTAACATCGCGGCCTCAAATAAGCAACGCGCCAGTACCACTTTTGGTATTTGTAGGCGGCGTGAATATCTTGCTTTTTGCTTTCTAACGTCATTAAAAAAACATTAACTTTATTTCAAAAAGGAATATACAAGTACTTTTATATTTATTGTAGTTGTAAAAATGTCTCAAAAGTACAAATATTTTAGCTGACAGAGATAAGTTAATACAAGATTAGCGTAATCAGTTGTCATGTTATTTTTACATCTCTTTTTGCTGTTAAATTTATTACATCACCTGCAATTAACATAAGATTATATTAAATGAAATCTATTTGTCTTTATTTTCATAGCAGGTGTTATTAGGCTGTGAAATCTTAAATGTATGTGATATACGATGTAGGAATATCTTTCGGACGAGTTTTTTTATGATAATGGAAGGCAAATAAGCAGACAAGAAAACTAACAAGCAGGTAATAAATTCACGCCACCTAGAGACACCAAAGGTGGTAAAGATGTGCTGCCAACCGAAGGCCGGGATGTTAAACGTAGAGCAAAAGAAAGTTTACCTGCTTAATCATCTTACCTTCCGAACCGGAACATGTCAACGGCAAGCACTGACGTTATGGCAGCTGGAATAGGTAAGGCGGTGGTACCAATCCGAACAAGTCACTTTAAAACTCTACCACCTAGTGGGATGTCACGTTTAGTAACAGTAAGCCTATCTTTTACGAGCTGCCTGGCAGAAAGGCAGATAGTCTATTCTGCAAAGAGCGCGGACCAATAACTCGAACAACACGGGCGATGATTCTTTGAAACCTACAAATTCCTGATTTATTTAAAAAAAACTAGATTTAGTTTTTTTTAATCTTCATTATTTGTTAACCTACACCAAAACGGAGGAGGTCAATTGGACTGCATGTTTTTGAAGTGAAACTTCTTTATCGGGGTTGGAAAAAATATAGTGTAACATTTTTTCGTCTTTG
Organism: Calephelis nemesis; assembly: GCA_002245505.1. Classification (NCBI taxonomy): domain Eukaryota; kingdom Metazoa; phylum Arthropoda; class Insecta; order Lepidoptera; family Riodinidae; genus Calephelis; species Calephelis nemesis. Next base: position 97,849 of record NJDD01001559.1, on the reverse strand, counting down.
TTCTTATCCTTACCACGCGTGATTCGAAGTATACTTTCTCCAGCGGAGTAGGGATTGCCAATAAACTTTCTTTAACCAATTTCTGTAAAGTTGCATATAGTAAATGATTTTTTGAAAAATGACGTCATAAAGAAGTTTCTCTTCTTCACTTCTTACGAGTGTACGCTAGTACACGCACACATTTTTATTTTGTTTGTTTATTACGAGATTACTCGGTTGATAAAGAATCGGTTTTCATGGTTCTTTTGGCAAGGTGTGTAATCCGAGGTAATAAATTTAATTTTGATCTGACTAGCGATTTGTAAGTTGATGTCATAGTTGATAATTCATTCATAATTGAAGTAGACAGTTGGGTTTTGCTTTTAAAAAAGGGTTAACTTTTTGATTTTTTTCTATCGAGCAAAGTAAAATGAATCTTGTTTTGGAAACACTAGTCTTATAGAGCATTATCATGTTAATCTTGTGTATTTTTGTCACTAAGATTGCTTTGTATGAAAAAAAACATTATGCTGCTGACGTATTTTAGCATACATGGACCCTTAAGTATAAACCACTAGCCGGATTGTGACTAAATTCATATAAGAACTTCTGCATCATCTTTGAAAAATAATCATCAAGGCAAAAGTAAAAGTAAAATATCTTTACGCCCTTTCCCTGGAGAGATAGATAGAGGTACAACCAGCTCACCCACGGCTAGCCGAAGTTCCAGAGTGTTCAGCACATCTGATAAAAGACATCCGCATGAAACAAACTTTTTATTTGATACGTTTATTACGTTTTCTTGGAAGATAGCAAATGTAAATGATATTTTTCATCGTCAGCATTCATATTTTTAAATGAAGAAACACTTGTATAGTAGTACTATTTAAATTATGCGCTTCGGCTATATTCATCAAGCTTCGGAAATCCGAAAGTATTTTAAAGATATCTATACGCAGAGTTGTTTGTTATATAATTAATCATTTCGCTTAAATTTAAATTAAAAATAAGAGTGTAAAGTGTAAAAAGTATTAAAAAGTAAAGCCGTAGCACATAATTTAAATTGTAGTAAATATACAGTTTTTCGTATCACTTAAATTTATTTAATTTATAAATAGCTTACAGATTTTACTTATAGCCGCATCATCGGATTTAAAACTTAAACTAGTTTAAGTCCCAAGTAAATTTTATGAACATCCTACTAGTCGTTTCTGAGTTACACTTAATAATGCTTACATTTTCAACTGTCTTTGCATAAAACTCGGGGCACCTCGGAATCATGATTAATAATTCTAAAAAAGGACCCTCAAAATTGCTTGGCTATTGACGAAGTAATCGCGTAACAATTATTCAAAAAAAATAATTAAAACCGTATAGTTGAATTGAGAACCTTCTCCTTTTTAGGAGTCAGTTTGTAATTTTACAAAGTGAATTAAAGTGTTTAAATTGTTTATACTCTAAATCAAACAAAAGAAAAATTAATTACGTTGTTTTTTAAGCGGATATATTTGATTACACATACTGAATTAGGTCTAAAAATCTAAACAGCTTTTGTCAAGATCTTGCATAATCTACAAATCTTTCACATTACTAAAGTACCAACTAACTGATAAGATACTCACGTAATATAAAATGAATAAAGCCATCAAAATAAACGAATATATTTCAATTAGGAAACATCATCTAAGTGAAGAAACGTGCTACGAAATTTGCTACGACTTCGTAAAAACGCTACGCCGAGCCCCCTTTGTTTACTCTGACTGATTTGTGTGATAAATTTAAGATATTTTTAATAATCCCAAGTGGACATGTCACCCAGGCGCTGATTTGCATGTCACGATGTATTTGATACAGTATTTACTTATCAATACCAATAATAAGCACATCATGCATCTGTTGTTTACGTGAAGGTGACAGCCTCATTGGAAGTATAGGAAAGGAACTACCGACTTACTAATTTGTATATATTTTCATAAGTGCAAATTAATGTTCATCGTGATATTCTAATCAGTTAATTTACAACTAGTAATTTTGCAAACGTCACACACCTATTCGTCATTGCACATTTATATTAAAAAACATTATGAGTATTTACAGTTCAGAAAATATTCACAAGTTAGATTAGCGTACTAATGTGGAGACCTTTCTTTTAACCTTTACGACGGAAAAAGGGGTGTATGTGTGTGTGTGTGTGTGTGTGTGTGTTGTTATGTATGTATGTGAGTGTGTGTGTGTGTGTGTTTGTGAGAGAGAGAGAAAGAGTGTTTGTGCGTGCGTTTGTACATTACTTGTAGTACTTTATCACAATATACTTTAAAAATGGTTGGTTATGGTTGACAACCAAATACCGAATATTAAAATGAAATAGATTTACGTATATTTAATAATATAAAAGTAAATTAAAAATTGTTAAATAACCCCTCACATAATCCAGCTTAAAACATCTCGATAACGTCAGCTTTGAAATCGAACAATCTGTCAAACTTATAGTACCTGTCTTAATCCGTCGAGGGTTTTAAAATCCTAATGATTTTTAATTATAAGCGCAATAAAACTGTTAAGTGGTAACTGTTTCGATTTCACATAAAATTAGATATATACCATCTATAATATATAAATAGACCATCTGCTTACTGTCACTAGCACTGTGACATCTGACTAGGTGGTAGAGTTTCGCAGCGACTCACCCGGATTGGTACCACCGCCTTACCTATTCCTGCCGCCATAAATTCGTGACGTGTTCCGGTTTGGAGGGTCAGGTAGCCGGTATACTTACTTTTGCTCAAGGCCTAACATCCCGGAGTCAGGTTGGCAACGCACCATTACTACCTGTGGTGTCCCTAGGCAGCAGAAATTTCTTACCATCTGGAAATCCGTCGGCAAGTTTGCCTTCCAATATCGTTAAAAAAAAACTATTTTTTTCGGTTGTGTTAGGACTCCATTATCAGATCTAGACTTGGTGGCAGTGTAGACAGAAACGTTCTTTCAGATGAAAAAAAAATGGATTTAAAAATGACAAGAAAAGCGATTAATATACATAAATACATGTATATGCGCTTCCTATAGAGTCATATAACCTATATAGGAAGTTATATAGCCTTTTTGTATTTTTCAAGAAGCTTAAAAATGGAATCGGTAGGCTCCTCGTGTTGGTCCGGGGTTCTTTGCAGCGTAGACCATCTGCCTTCCTGCCAAGCAACTCGTAAAAGGCGAGCATAGGCTTACCGTCACAGGCACCCTGACATCTGATTAGGTGGTAGAGTTTTGTAGCGATTCCTGATTGGTGCCACTGCCTGACCTATTTCTGCCACCATTACGTCAGTGCTTGCCGTTGATGTGTTTCGGTTAGGATCCAGTAAACTTACTTTTGCTCGAGGCCTAACCTTTAACACCTTTGGTGTCCGTGAATTTTGGGTTTGGTGGGCGTGAATTTCTTAACATTAGGTAATCCGTCTGCTTGTTTGCTTTTCAATATCATAAAAATAAAAAAAATCATAAAAAAAAGTGAAGTGCAGAATGAAGTGCGTTGCACAAAGTACAATAGTTATTTAAAAAGTGTACATGTGTAGCTCACTGATGTCTTGTCTTTCATCAAACGAAGGACCGAGTCTTATGTCAGTAACCTAAAATATTACAAGACATCCACTTTAGATAAAAGAGATAATTTATCAAATATCAAATATTCAACATTTTAATGTTTTAACCATATTGAGAAAATTTCTATTTACGTAAAAAGAAATGTCTGTGTTGAGGCAAAGCTAATGACTTTTGGTTTTCTACGTTTTTTTCTTTTGATTTACTTCATCTGTATATTAAAAAAATGGAAGGCAAACAAGCAAACGGATTACCTGATGGTAAGAAATTCACGCTGCCTAGAGACACTAAAGGTAGTAATGGTGTGTTGCCAACCTGAGGCCGGAATGTTAGGCCTCGAGTTAAAGTAAGTTTACTGGCTACCTTACCCTCCAAATGGGAACAAAACAACGGCAAGAATTGATGTTGTGCAACAGGAATATATATTTATATATATATCGTGAAATAACTTCCGAAAGTCTAAGGAAGATTGAGCTAAGGAAGATAAGAAAATGGGAGTAATGGGGAAAATAGGAATAACACATTTGAATATTTCCTGTATAAACTGAAAGGTTGTAATAAAGTTCGTCAGGACAGAAACTTTGTCAGCTAGTAATGCATAAATTTCCGTGTTTTTTCAACGATATTTCTATGATATTAAGTATAACTCACATATCGCTTGCTTGACTTTTGTTAAATGTAGGATATGGGACCATCTCGGAATCTAATTCTGTCTTTAAAAAAGAACTATCATGATCTTTTCATAATTGGACACGTAATCGCTTAACAAACGTATAAAAAACAAACAAGAAATTTAGAACATACTTTTTTTGGAGTCAGTTAAAAAAAGTTAGGTATAGCAGAAAACTACAAAAGTTTGAGGGTGGTTGCGTTTACAGTATCTAAAACGAACTGATAGTATGAAAAGAATAATGAACGTGGAGGAAGATAGGTAGGTCTGTAAGGATTGACACTCGGCATGAAAGATGAGAAAATTGAACAAAAATGTAAATTTTACATAACTGTCAGTTTATTACAGTCTGATTAGTTAGTCATTGTTTTCGCTCAAAAATTGGTAATTTAATCTAGTACTACAGACAAAAATAATTCCTAGACTAATTTCAAGCACATCATTCTAAGACTTCTCTTATTTTAACTCTTTTTTTTAATTATATTAAATTAATTTAACTATCGCTTCTGTAGTCCAGCGGTTCAGTTGTTGGACTTGACTGCATGAGGTCCTGGGTTCGAATCTCGGGCCGGGCAACAAAAAGAAAATTGGGTTTTTCCAATTTTCTAATAAAATAAAATATGTTGCTCGGGATAGGATATGTGCCCGGTTGGCGATAGGCTTCCCACCTATCACATAGTGGGACTTAGTATCTTCGGCTAGTCGTAGGTGCCCTGGTTTTGCCTCTGCCTACCTCTTCGGGGATATGGGCGTGAAGATACTTTTTTTTAAATTTAACTATATATTGGTTAACTTTTAAAAATATGTGTTGATTTTTTTAACAGATACAATAAACAAGTACAAGTTAAGTGTATTATATCTATATGATCCTACACACATTTTCTACGATGCCTAAAGCCGATATCTTATTTATGAGTATAACTACAAAGAGAAGTAAACCTACCATTAAAGTAATAAATTACGTACCCAACTTATCATGAAAAAAATGTGATAAGAGGATTAAAGGATTTGTATCAAGCCTTCTTGTGGCCAACGTTGTAGTCATTTTGTGGATATAGAGAGATTTTGTGAACAAAATTTACAGCCAACTAACCGTACCGATAGACATTTTACAGAAAATATCTTATCGCCTTTGTGGTTTAATAGTTCGATTTGGCGTTGACTACGTTGGCGGCGTAGATCCCGGGTTTGAATCCCGGCTCGGTTAAACCAAAATGTACGTTTACAATTTTTTTCATTTATTTCATTAATTCTTTATTGTATACAGAAAACACTTAAACAAAAAAGTACAATGTGCGAGCTTCTCTCTAGTCTCTTCTTCCAGCGTAGCCGTTACAAGGGAATATTATAAGCAAAGATAATGTTAAAATAGACTTGGTGTCCAATAAAAATAGTTGTACGCCATTTTGTATTAGGGCCCAATTGGCGGTTAATTAGTTAAAAAAAAGTATCTTCACGCCCATATCCCCGAAGAGATATATAGGCGAAGATACTAAGTCTTATAATGTGATAGGTGGCAAGCCTATCGCCAACCGGGCACATATCCTATCCCGAGCAACATTTTTCTTTTATTAAAATAATAATAATTATTATATTTTTTTTTATTTAGGTTAATTAGTTACCTTTCAAATTGTGGAATTAAACACTTAGCTTTGGCTGATGTGCCTCTGTTCCTTTGCCTATTTTAGATATATTTCAGGGCGTGAAAATAAGCATTACAATACAGTAACTCTTTATAGTGCACCAAACACATAGAAATTACAAATACATTAAAATAACTTAAACTAAGAAGATACACAAAAGACTAAGCACTTTTCAAAACAGAAACACTTTTTACTAGTGACAATTTCCAACCACACAATACTTAATACTAACCTTTTTCTTTATCATTGGTTTTTATTCCTTTTAAACAAACTTTTGAAAACTTTTTTGTTTGCGAGAGATATAATTGTTCAATCTGTACAAAATATTGTTTGTTCAGTTTATGAAGTCATTCTATATAATGTTCGTTTTGTACTATTACTGTACTAGTTGTACCGGCGAACTAAAAAAAAAAATAAAAAAAAAAAGTCAAACTGTGCTTATATTGTTCCAGCAGTCCTTTAGATATAAGTAAAAACCCACCACGTTTTATATTTATTGACACACATTGTACCTGTACCCATATTATGTACTATAGGTTTTCTATTATTACATGCTATGTACTGTTTGACGTAAGCAAATAGTTATTAACGACGCAATTCCAAAAATGGCCTTCATTCTCAAATAGTTCGGGAAGATCAAATTAGTATTTAAACCAATACCCATTAACATGCCAATTTGTTACATTCAAATTGGTTACTCGCGAAAAAGGGTGGGTGCTATATTGTAATTATGTACTAACATCCAACAGTATGGTCGCAAATACATCTTTATTTCAATAGATATTAATTTTACATCGTCTCTGTGGTCTGGTGGTCCGGCGTCGGACTTCACTTCTTGAGGTCCCGGGTCCGACTCTCGGGTCGAGCAACAAAACAGAAAATGTATATTTTCAATTTTCCATTAAAACATAACGTTGCCCGGGATTGGATATATGTCCGGTTGGCGATAGGCTTGCCACCTATCATATTGTGGGACTTACTATCTTCGGCTAATCGTGGGTGTCTTGGTTGTGCTTCTACTTACCCCGTAGAAGGCATAGGCGTGATGATACTTTTTTAGATATTGTTTTAAACACGTTTTAACAGCCAAAAAAATAGAGGATATCATTTCAATGATTTTGTTGTTCCCGACTTAGTCATTTTAAAGCCGCGGATAAATTCAAGTGGCAGTGCTTAGTTTAAGTAAGTAAAAAAAACATATTTTTAACCGACTTTGTAAAAAGGTGTAATCTTTTCCTGTTTGACTTCTAAATATTTTTTGTAAATGTTAATAGATTTCTCCGTCTTTTCTGAACCGATTTTAAAAAATCTTTTTGTATTTAAAAGAGCGCACTTCTGAGGTGGTTTCATTGCCACCAAGTATGGATTAGATCAGTAATTTCCAAAGTGGTCCAGATGGACCCCTAGGGGTCAACGGGAGAAGGTAGCAAAGTAGGACAATATGATTTTAAGGTTTGGCATGGCCCCACTGTGCACCCCTCTAGCTACGGCCATGCAGGGGTCCACCGAATCCAGCAAAATTTTGGTCTAAGAAACAAAATAGTTTGGGAATCTCTGGATAAGATGATGAAATTAAAAGTAAATGACTTGCATATTGATATCGTAACGTGATTAATGACGGTTTTAGACTTGAGGTTCTGGTAGTAGTCTTACGGAAGTTCAATAAGTTTGATAAGCCCAAACACGATAGGATAATGTTGACAATTGAAGGGTTTCCATGAACCACCTTCTCCTACGTCATAACATTTCATTATTAATACTTAAGTGTATGCCAAAAACCAGCTGATCGATTAAAATTGAGTTTTGAAATTCCACCCAGATAAACATACATTTCAAGTTAAATAAAAGCTCGTAAAACAACAATCAGGCTTAAGTAATGTTTAGAGGTACATACAAAATAAATAAAACAGAAATAAAGCTAAATCGGTTAAAATATTATATAGTACATAAGATAGAAAGCAAAGCAAGGTCAGTTAATTATTTTGTCGGTTTGTCTGTACACTGTTTTCGCAAAAACTACTGAACGAATTTTTACCAAATTTTGTGTGGCAGTAGCTTATATGCCGGGTCCAGATTTTATTGAGGGATAGTTTTTAGTTCCCATCACTAACTACGACAAGTAACTTCAACTCTATAAGAGGTCGCGGCAATAGCTAGTAAGTATGTGTGTAAATTACAATACGTACAATATTTTTGAGCCTTCTCTCAATAAAAAAAACTATCTTAACACCCATATCCCCGAAGAAGTACGCAGATGCACAACAAGGGCACCCACAACTAGCCGTAGATACTAAGTCCCACAATGTCATAGGTAGCAAGCCTATCGCCAACCAGGCATATATCCAATCCCGAGCAACATTTTTTTTATCAGAAAATTGGAAAACTCAAATTTTCTTTTTGTTGCCCGACGCAGGATTCAAATCCGGGACCTCATGCAGCCAAGTCAAACACTTGAACCGCTAGAACACAAAGGCCAAACTTCTACTATGTCAAATTTTTAATGGCTGCTGTATACCCCGTTAAAACCTATCTTTTAATTGTAGCTAAGAATAATCTTGATCATCAGCTTTCAAATAAATAAAACCGCATCGAAATAGATTCTTTCGTTTAGGAGCCATGCTGCTACACGCATACACAAAACACACATACCTACACACACACGCAGACACATCATACTTATAATACTCCTATTTTGCAGTCGGGGGTTAAAAGTGTACAAAGTTTTCTCTTTGTGCTTTTTTTACACAAGCTTGCTTTATTAATTTGTCATTTTTGTGTTGATTCCTGAATCTTCTTAAATATTATGAGCAAATACTTCTTTAACAAGCGGCTCGTAAGAAGTAAATTTTAGTGTATGTGGCAGTAAAACCATGCAAGTTTACTGTGACTAGATAGTCAAGTCGTGTAACTTCTAGTTTATATTAATATCACCTCGTCTTGCCACTATAATGTCAGTACTTACCATTGTCATGTTCCGGTCTGGAGGGTATTGTCGGTAGTAAACTTATCCACACAAAACCTTAGCCTCTCAGCTCCAGGTAGGTAAAACTTTGGTGGCTATGGTCGGCGCGTATTTTTTACCATTGTGAAATTCGTCTAATTGTTTTTCTTTCAATCTTTTAAAAAAACTTTTCCCATCGGCAGTTGTTTTCATATAAAATCCTAATTTGCAACTAGTTTGCACAGCTTAATTTTTGGTCAAAATTTTAAGTTTAAGATGTTCAGAGTATTTGAGACAAACGCTAGAGTTAGGTTAGGTTAGAACATGTAATCTGTTTCTATCAACTAAAAATGCTTTCCAAATTGTTTAAAGATAATATATCAGTCTATTTTTATAGCTCTAATGCTCATATTTATTAACAAATCTGCACCTTAATCTAAAAAAGTATCTTCACACCCATATCCTCGAAGAGGTAGGCAGAGGTAAAACCAGGGCACCCACGAATAGCCGAAGACACTAAGTCCCACTGTGGAATAGGTGACAAGCCTATCGCCAAACCGGGAGCACATCCAATCCCGAGCAACATTTTTTTTAATAAGAAAATTGGAAACATCATGTTTTCTTTATGTAGCCCGACCTGGGAATCGAACCCGGGACCTCACGAAGTCAAGTCCAACACCTGAACTGCTAGACCACAGAGGCCTTAATCTAATAATTCTTATTACTTTTTGTAAAACAGAGTTAGCAACAAATATAAACCAAACAAGTGGCTATTGCTTGTCACTCGTTAAACATGTGAAATATTAGGATTAAAATTAGCCTATGTTCTTTTTTAAAGTGTTAATATGCTGAAATTAATGATAATCAATTTTGCCGTTTTACAACAGTAATAGGATTTTTAAGGTATAATATACTTGTATAGGTATAGGGGTTGATAATGTAAATGGTATAGAAATTTAATTAATTAATTAATTAATAGACTATAGGTATAGAAAGTTAAGTTATAAAAAATCATTATCTTTTCAAAACAACCTGTACATCAAACGACGTCACGTCAGACACTAACAAAATTTAGTTTTCCGCGATGAACTGATAATTTTTGATATAGAATGTAGCGATACAATTATAAACCATTTAACGCTTCGTTGTGCTGACGAACGCGTAAGAGCCAGTCGTGATCGTGACATTATCGCGCGCGATGCTTCAGGAGGCGCGAGAGCTACGGGGGATGGTGGCGCAGACGATCCGCTGCCAGTGAACCGCGCGCACGACATGCATGCCGACCCCGAGTCCCCAGTCAGCCGAGAGGAACAACACCTCCTGCCAGACGAGTGGCTCAAAGCCAAAGTCGTCTCGGGCAATGGCAACCTCTCCCCAGGAGTCTACTACCCAACCACAACGAGCAAGAGGTTGGTCGACGAGAAACATCCTGTGCCGTCTCCGACAATCATCCCGTACTGTTTCGCTTTTGTTTTACGTTATTCATTGTTTTCATTTCATTATAGAAATATGTCACAAGTATATTCTTAGTTTAAATGTTACACATTAACTGTATTAACATTGACGAAGGTCGCAGTGTAACGATACGTTCACACATACAGCAGATAATCTGTATAGCTGTCGTTAACTTGATAAATTAATCATCTTGTTTTTCGTTTTCAGGAGTCGCTCGCACAGACATGGCGCCTCGAGGAGGACAAGGCGACGAGCAATCCTCAAAAATGGCGAATGCAATATTCTCAAATCACGGATCTCACAGCGTAGATTGCGCTTCCTACAAGATATGTTTACAACACTGGTAGATGCGCAATGGCGATGGACTTTGCTCATATTCACACTCTCCTTTATCTTGTCTTGGCTGGGATTTGCTTTAATATGGTGGTTAATAGCTTTTACCCATGGAGATCTTGAAGATGACCACTTGCCTCCAATGCAAGAAACTTCAAATTGGAAGCCATGTGTCTTTAACATATACGATTTCACCTCATGCTTCCTATTCAGTATTGAAACCCAGCACACCATTGGTTATGGATCAAGGACAACGACAGAGGAGTGCCCAGAAGCCATATTCATAATGTGTCTTCAAAGTATAGTAGGCGTCATGATCCAAGCCTTCATGGTTGGTATAGTTTTCGCCAAAATGACAAGGCCAAAGCACAGAACTCAGACGCTATTATTTTCGAAGTACGCTGTGGTCTGCCAAAGAGATGGTGAATTGTGTTTAATGTTTAGAGTTGGTGATTTAAGAAAATCTCACATAATTGGAGCAAGTGTTCGAGCCCAGTTAATACGATCCAGGACAACTAAAGAAGGGGAAATATTATCGCATTATCAAACCGAACTCGAGCTTAATGCGGATGGATGTGATAGTAATCTATTCTTCATTTGGCCCATCACAATGGTTCATCGGATAAACGCAGAGAGTCCATTTTATGGCGTATCCGCAGCAGATGTATTGCAAGAGCGATTTGAAATAGTAGTAATATTAGAAGGTACGATCGAATCGACAGGACAGACAACTCAAGCGCGTTCTAGTTACACAACAAGTGAAATTATGTGGGGACATAGGTTTGTGCCTCTAGTGACATACAACAGGGAGCGGCAGGGATACGAGGTGGATTATTCTAAGTTTGATGAGACCTCGCAGGTGGATACACCGCTGTGTTCCGCTAAAGAACTGGATGAGTTCTACGGAAACCAAACTGATCGTAAATCTATCGGTGAGTGGCTCAAGTATAATACAGGTGGTAGTGCTTTATTTGTGCGCAAAAATAATTGTTAACTAATCTTATTTTATGTGCTTTTATAATGCAATGGTGTTTGTTTTGTGCTAATATTATGGAAATACATTGAAATGAAGGGTACATAAGGTGGAAGTAGGTTGTTAAGGGTCAGGAAGAATAAAATTTTCCCTTGAAGTTACAAAATTTTTATTAGTGTTACATTTTTAATCCAAGAATTTTCTATTCAGAAGTTTCTTTAATTGATTTTCATTTCCACGATGTGAGTTATCATTATCTTTACTATTTATCTAAGGTCAATATAGAATTATGTGTCAAAGATATTATTTAGTACTTAGATATTAAGTATATCTATCATTAAGAAAATAAGTAGAACATATTTTGCCATATGTTAATATGATTACATTTTTGTTTTGTAAACTAAAATTATTTTGATAATATTAACAAATCATAAAAAGTGGAAAAGATTTTAAAGAATACATTTAATTGTTGTTTTTTTTTTATTAAAAATAAGGATTATTAAAACTAATTGTATCGTTTGTCATTTTATGGATCAAATTAATATCAAAATTTGTCTTTATTAGATTTTTTAATAAAGTTGTTGTACTTTCAAAGTACATGTCACTATTCTTTTACTAGCCAGTATCTGATACTTTCTTCATATTTTGTTTACTTTACAACTTCCTTTCTACTCTCTGTTATAAACTACGCACAGGACTTTTATTGTCAATAATTTATGCCTCATACACCATTATCAGATTTAATACATCTACATTTTGTATCCTAAATAAACCAAATGGTTTATTTGCTATAGTTGAAAGTGAAGTAGTAAATTGCCAAATAATTGTCTATAAAATCTCTAAATTGTTTTCTAAGATTCTCTAGAATCAATCGCCTCTGTGGTCTAGCGGTCTAAGTGTTGGACTTGACTTTATAAGGCCCCGGGGTCGAATCCCGGGTCAGGCAACAAAAGTAAAAATAATTATATAATTAATTTCTACTAAAAATAAATGTTGCTCGGGATTGGAGATGTGTCTGGTTGGGGTGAGGTTTGCCACCTATCACATTGTGGAACTTAGTGTCTTCGGCTAGTCGTGGGTGCCCTGGTTGTGCCTCTGCCTATCCCGTCGGGGATATGGGCGTGAAGATACTTTTTTCTTCTCTAGAATCAAATTTTAATAGGAATTGGGCAGTAGATCTAAATGAGTATTGTTTTCCAATAAGTTTCAATATTGGCATTTTGGTGGTTTTGAAATAACAAACGTACATCATGTGCATTATGACATAATTCAAGTACAATAAAACTGATAAACCCCAATTTAAATTTTCTGTTGTCTAAGTAAACACAAAATACGCATTAGGTCAACTCAAAAATCACCCACAACCATAAAACAACCAGAAACCACCTATTGTCAAACTAAAATTGATTTATCTAGTAGAGTTATTAGACAAAATATGTCAAAATTGTTAAAATTAAAAAAAAATAGTAACACATTTAAAATTTCTTAACTAGATGTTTTGGTGAAGGCGAACTATAGGTTAATACTAACTACACTAACTAAATAACTTAGCTAAAATGAGAATCTCTTCCTTCTTTGAACAATTCTTTCTTGGAAGTAACATGAAAAAAACCAAACTACATTATGCCTAATTTTCAATTTTGCAACATTTAAATTGTTGAAAATCCTAAAAAGAAATTTTATGTATAAAAATATTGAGAAAATATAATCGTCTCTGTAGTCTAGCGGTCCGGCGTCGAACTTGACATCTTGAGGTCCCGGGTTCGATAAATTGATCGGGTAACACAATGTCTATCATCATCAGGAGAACCGTGTCTTTGTTCGCCGATCTTTCACATAAAAATACACTTTTTGTGTTTCAAGTCGAATTCTTGTTTGTTGACTCCATTGGATGAGTCATTTTTAAGTCACCGTTGCAATATTTCTATAAGTTAAACTATTACATTTTTTTAACATAATTATAAAAGTTTTAAATTTTAAAAGTTTTTCCTTGTTATTATATTTATTACACCAAATTGTAGTGTTGCCAATCCAAATTGCAAACAAGAAATCTGAATAATAAAGCTGTAGTAGTAGTTATATCTTCACGCCCATATCCCAGTAGGCCCGTAGGTAGAGGCACTACCAGGATACCCACGACTAGCTGAAGGCAAAGTCTTACAATGTGATAGGTGGCAATCGGCAAATATCTAATGACAAGCAACATTTTTTTAAAAGAAAATTGGAAAAACCAGATAACTTGGAATTTTTAATTATAACTTGGAACATTAATTGGAAAAACTAAAAGTAATTTAGTTGCCCTACTCGGGAATTTAACCCTCGGGACCTCACGAAATCAAGTCCAACACCTGGATCGCTGGAACACAGAGGCGATTATAAATATAGTAAACATCTTCTTGTTTTATTAATAAACATAGACTAAAGAGTAAATTTGATATTATAGTATGTACTACCAGTACTACATTGTAATAAAATCTAATATCAAAAGGACATTATCAATAGTTTGATCAGATACCTGTTTTTAATAGATAAATAAAAAATCTATCTCGGTTGAAATAAAATCGTACGAATCATTGATAAATCTTAAAGATAGGTAATTTAATCGTGTTTTGTTATCATAAGAATTGTTATCCCTTGTTGTTTTCTTTTTTTAAAATCGTTTTGATTAATTCTGTGTTAAGAGTCTCCGAAATTGGTGTAATTGTATGAATAGAGTGGTCAATACGGGGGAAGATAAAGAGAGCTGCAGAAATCGTGACTCTCGGCAATGGCGACTTTGCCTTCTTCGCATTGAATTTCTTTTTGTTTTCAATAAACATTTTCTAAATGATCTTTTCTAGATGTTAACAGAGCATGCTGAATAAATGAATAACAAAAATAATATACATATAACAATAATCTAAGCAGCGTTTGGTTTGGCTTGGTCCTTAATACAATTTTGATACAATTTTTTTTAAATTTGATAGAAGGTACGGAACCGCTGAAGATATCCAAACTAGTACATTCGTTAACAGTTTTTGCAATTCGATAGTTAAGCGAATTGGTGTGAATGTATGTTTTTATGTATGTGTGTTCTTTCTTTATTATGTCAATGATTATTATGATTATATCCACGTGTTATGAACCGTGACAGAAATACTGCAAGGGCTGTTGCGCGGATAGAATGCCTCTTGTAATCATATATGCCTAGACTATTTCAGTATTGTTATTTAAATCATATTATGCATCTAAGTAATATGATCTATATCATTAAAGACTGGAAATATTTACTAGATGGTACAATTTACTAGGTGGTATAGTCTCCATTATTATTTAGATTGGTACCACCGCCTTACCTATTCCTGCCACCAGAACGTCATGACGTGTTCTGGTTCGAAGGGTAAGGTAGCCGGTAAACTTACTTTTGCTCGAGGCCTAACATCCTGACCTCAGGTTGGCAACGCACCATTACTATCTTTGGTGTCTCTAGGCGTGCGTGAATTTCTTACCATCAGGGAATCCGTCTGCTTGTTTGCCTTCCTATAACATAAAAAAAAAATATCTCAAACTCACTGTTAAACAACTTCTCACTAATTGTGATAGTTTTAAAGTCGCCGTTTAAGGGTCGTTGTCACTGATCATATTAAAAACTAAGTTTTGTATAACTAAATTCAGTGTAAACGAGTTCAATTACCGGTTGCGATCCTGTCCTTTCGCTACTGCAAGTACTCATTTAAAATTGACAACATTCTTATTCTCTTCCTCTACTACTTACTCTACTTACCACGTCAAATGGTTTAATAATAAAATTTTTAATATAACCAAAATTTCATTGACAATAAAATTAACATAATGGACGCTTTTGTTTTTTTACCTTATTCGCTATTAAATTTGACAGTGAAATCCAGCCTTAAAGGTTATTTTCAAGAGATTTCTTTTTTAATGTGTTTTAATTGTTACGAATCATGTTAGGCATAAACGTCCTTACACATTAAAAAAAACAATCTACATTTAAATAGAAGCTCCTTGTACAAACTTTGGGTTCTGTTTAACAAATTATGACCCAATCTTCAAAATATAACTATTAGGATGGAGGAGTGTAAACAAATTCTAAAATAAATCTGTCCGTAAATGTGTCTTGATTATACGTAAAAGAGCGTCTTTTTTGCTCTTCTTAGTATTTTTGAATAGATTTTTTCTATAAAATCTCGGCCTTTTTGGAAATTTTGACACTAATCAAGTTTTAAGTTAGTGTTGTGTAACAAAAAGTATGTAAATACTACGTAATATTGTGTAAGGTCAAAGGAAAGCATGTCTTTGAGTTTGAAAAGACTTGATTTCTTACAATAAATTGAATCTTGATTCTTTTTTAATAAATTCTAAATTTAAATATTTCAAATTGACAACTTAGATAAAAGCCGTCATAGAAAGTCATTAAGAGCGAATCTATTTTTTCTTATTATTGCTTTTGTGACGATTAATTTTCGGAAACTTTAATTACTTTGACACAGAAAACACATTTTGAATTAAGGATATGTGGTAGTAAGTGGTGTGTTTATTTTTCAGAAAACAAATTAATTCAAAGTCGTATTAAACATAATAGAGCAAATACATAAAAGAAACGTGAATCGATTTATGAAATGTAATAGCAGGATGTGTGTACCATTTGGTGATATTCATCACTCCCCCTTTTTTGATACAGGATACACTTATATTTCGCTAGTCGTTAGAACTAATAGCGCCATGATTTTATTATAAAGACAATTTAACCAATTAGCTTTGAATTGCTACCGTAGACGTATGCATGCACCGAACGCAGCGTATTTTTTGTGAGTAGTGCAAAGTTTATCTAAACAATACCGTCCCATTAAGAAATTAAAAAAAAATACATTAGGGATTTTTAAATCACGCCAAATCAGATTTTAAATTATTTATCTATTTTAAAGACTAGCTGACCCGACCAACATTGTACTCTTTTAACGTATGATATCGAATTACCTTATCCTGACAGTATTTAATATAATAAAAAATAATTTATGAAACCGATCTATTCGTTCATGCGTGATACGGTGACCAAGTTAAAAAAGGATTCAAGAAGAAAGGAAGTACATATAAAACAAACAACAAAATAACAAATAGGAATTAGCAAAAATGGTGACTCCGTTCAGGCAAGATGTTGATGATCATGAGAAATTTGGATTAATTTTTTTTAGAATATAAACTATGACTGTTGAAGTTTTTTTCATATTTTTATGAGAAATACTTTAACAGTCGTAGTTAGGGCAGGTCAACGTCTGTCAGGTCAACATTTTTGTCTTTGTAATAATTGCAACTAGGTATTTATTTAAAGAGTTTTATTACTACATTAGGTATAGCAAATGCTATCCTGCTGCTCGTCGGCCAAGATTGACAAGATGATCACCTTTATGAATGTCTTGTATGCTAATAAAATTACGCATTCTGCTGATAGTGGAGACAATAGCGGTAATAAGTGCACTCAAAATGATATAAATATTTGAGATCACTATACTAACAAAAATTAAACGTTCGTTCACACGCGCGATTATCAGGATGTTCTATTTAATATCTTCTAGAATCGTTATCGTGTTAGTGAATAAGACAAATTTTAAACACTCCTTAATTGTATTAAATAGAACAACAGGTTTCACTTTCTACAGCATGATTAGAACTTTCAACTAGTTTGCAAAAATTAAGTAAGTTTTTTGTATTCAGTTGGAAAGCTTTGATGTTGCTGTAAAAGTTAAATGTATAGTGTTCAGTAAGGTCTATAGTAAAAAAGTACAAATTTTATTTAAAAATGTATTTGCCACAATGTATTTGTAAAAAAATAACACAATAATGGAACATATTATAATGATTCTAGACAAATGTTTACTATTTATGCATGAATAACCATACTTACCACACTCAAATGAATGTGCAGTTGCACATAAACATAATCAGCCACATGTCGGTGACGCACCTGTTACATCTATGGTGTCAATAGGCCACGGTTGTGTCTTATCACCAGGAGAGCCGTGTTCTTGCTCGCTGATCTTTCACATAAAAAAATAACTAACGAAGCGACTTTGTGTTAAATCGCACCATCAATCGCATTTGTGAACGCGCGGTAACAGCATGAAATTTAGGTAGGTATTGTTTATTTCTGTTTGTAAATAATTCTACTAATATAATTAAATGTACATTTATAGCTTATTAAGGCTGAATGTTTTAGGTTTAAGCACTATCTAATATAAATATTTAATAACCTCGACACAGTGAGACGTATAAGGAGTACTTTTCACTACAAAATATAACATATTTAAATTTTTTACAAGGCTCGTATGACTAAGGTATTTGATTTGGTGTGTTTGATTTCTTAGAAGTTGTTAAATTAGTTACTAGCTGAACCGACAGACGTAGTACTGTCCTAACTATGAATATTGATTTATTTCCTTCATGTAAACCTTCTCACAATGACTAATACAGCAAAAGAGAGAATTACCAAAATTGGTCTATTAGTTTAAGCAATAACTAAGGAAATGATTTGTTAAAAATATTTTTGCTTTGAAAATCAGTCATAAATCGTCTCATAAATTAGTACTTACTTAAAACAATAAACCACTCATTATATATTGTAGACAATAATGGTAGCTATTTTAAATAAAAATGACAATAAAAAAGAATTGTGTATTGATGTTTGAAATAAATTACTGGTTTAAATTATATACCATTACCAGTATGCGAGTCAATAGTTCTCTTTTTGAAAGGCAGGTCATGACTCCGAGGTATTTTTATGTAAATTTTATAAAAGTCCAGCTTAAATTAACGCATTAACTATAACCCTCACACCACTTGTCAGATTTTGATTAAATTTACATGGGAGTAACTCAAAATCATAACTAGTCGAATAATCACGCGACAAACAAATACAAAGCACACAGTCGAATTAAAACTCCTTTATGGGGTCGGTTACAGTAATTTAATTTTAGTGAACCTGACGCAGTCATTTTAAATATTTAAATATTCCTTATGAATGACATTGTCAAAATAAAAGTTCCAAATATAAGATACAAAATGTTAATAGATCTGTAATATAACAGTGTATTGCTAAACAACTTCCGAGGTACTTACTGAAACGATTTGGATAATTCTTTCTTCGTTGTGTTAGTTATTGTCAAAAAAATGTTTTTTGGAGAGAAAAACCGGAAAATTTGGAATAAACAATAGTTTATTTTCCCTATACAAACTAAACGGGTGGAACGAAGTTCGCCGGGACAGCTAGTTGATTACAAAATAATACAAATTCGAATCCAAATTCAAATTTAGATTTAATGAACGTTTTATCACTTTTCGATACGTTTTTTTGTAGAGTGATAATCCAATTACTTTTTATTTATAATCTACGTGTTGCTGTGCAGAGAGTGGAGAGCACTTGGTCCTGAAACTCCCCCATCGCCCTACACCACTGCCTGCGCCTGAAAGTCCTGCCCCTAAAGCTGAACAGAAAAACGGTGACTTCACAGTTACTCTATAAACATGTGAGAAAACAGGAAACGTAAAAAAGTGAGTTAGACAGTAAGAGAGAGATTATGTTAATAAATAAATATTTATAGATGCATATTTTCAACTTTATTTTGATGTCGAATATTTTAATTTTAAGCAGTTACCAATTAAAATGTGATCATACATATTTGTGACTTGGGTGATATCTCAAATTTTAAGATTATATAGCGTTGGTATAAATATAGTTTTTCTTAAAATAATTCCTTTTGGGAAGAAAAGTTTTTTGACTTAAAAAGGATTATAGGTATATATACCTATAAATTTAAAAATGGAATACTCTAAAATAAAGAGATAATTGTGGTAATTCTTCTGTTCACAAACTTAACTTTTTTAGATGCATGTTATCTTTCTCAAACGAAACAAAAACAAAAGAGACGGACCGTTTTAGACAGGTCAGATTATGTTTTTAATCGACGTTTTCCGTGTGATAGTTTAAACGTCTGTAGAAATAACGTGTGCGGTCTAATTTGACAGCGCTAAAAGTGTTCTGTCTCTTTCTGTTTCTTGACAGCGACAACTTAAAATTAGTTTAGTGAGTGCGCAACAAAATTACCACCAATCTCTTCCTTTCAAAAAAAAATTGACTTAATACACAGGATCTATTTTGTGCAATAAAAATAAGTCTTATGAGACGTACAAACTTATATATTTTCTGTCCAAAGCAATTGCTTAAAAAACAATCAGTGATTTCTAAAATTCTTCATGTTTATTAAATCACCATATATGATTTAATAAAAATGTCGGGTTTCAGAAATAACCGATTTAAAATGATAGCTGGTTCATATGTTGGCCGTAAAGTACCTAATATAATGTGTTTTTAAAGGTATTCTTGATCGGGCCATGTCTACATTTATTACTGGTATATATTATGGCCAACGAAATGGTCAGACGACCAACCGCGAGGTTCGGGTTCGATTCCCGACGGGGGCAGGCATTTGTGTCATGAACATTTGCATGTCTGCATTTCCGGGTCTGGGTGTTTATTAAATTTATTCTTGTATCTATTTAAGTATTTCTATGTATCAGAATCGTTGGCTAACACCCATAACGCAATCATATAATTTACTTACTTTGGGGTTAGATTCAATTTGTGTAACAAAAAGAAAAAGAAATTAAAAATTAAATTTGTAAATTACTGGTACAGTATCTAGAAACTGGTACAATATATCAGATATTCGAATGGCCATTTCAATTAAAAAGTATTAACTGTCTATATTTGTGATAATATTTAATTATTATTTAAGAATACCGCAGATATTTGTTACAAATTTTAAATATACTAAAAAAAACAATTTTAGTATCACTAGTCACCTTTAGTTTTAATCACATAATATATTTAGAATCTCGAATACTGGTCTTTCTTAGAGAGAGGTTATGCTGTAACTGATTTTTAAGTGTGTCCAAAAACAGTTTTCAGTACACGATATTGATGCTAACAATAGAATCTATCTATATAAAAGTAAGTGGTGTTAGTTACACTATTGATAACTCGAGAACGGCTGAATTGATTTGGCTGAAAATTGATGTGGATGTAGCTAGAAACCGGGAGAAGGACATTGTATACTTTTTATCCTGTTCGATTATGAGGAAACTGGGAAAAACAAAATTTTAATTTTTCCCATACAAACTGAACGGACGGAACGAAGTTCGCGGGAACAGCTAGTGTTTTAATAAAAGTAAGTAATAAAAATAATAAAATTAGGGAAGATGAATATAAAGAATGCTATGGCTCAATTAATATTATAAAAGCCTTTAAGGAACATAAAAAAAAGATTAAAATAATAAGTACTTCAGCGTTTCAATTCAGTAAAATACTAGTATGTTAAATGAAATATTTAATTGTCAGAAGATGTCAATATCATTAAATCACAATTTTGTATAGAAAATGTCTACTTAATGACCGATTTAAAGATAATTGACGTCTTTGAGTATGACTGCCAGTTTTTGCTATGTAAATGTTGATATTTAGAATTGACTTTCTATAACTTTACAGAATTTTTGTTGTGTTTAAAAATGTTTAAATATTTTTAAACATAATGCTAAGTTATAAGCCAGTTGTAAAACTTATCTTCAAGAACTTATCAAATGTTTTTATATTTTTAATAAGTTCTTGACGTAACTTTAATTGTTAATTCGTGTTTAATTTTATTTAAACCACTTACAAACAAAGGATCAAAATGTTGCAAATATCAGATTATTGTCATCGATATTTGTTATTGTATTCAAAAGAGATAATGATCACAATTGTATTGTAAATATTGAATGAATAATTTATGTTGCGATGTTGTTTTGTTTAATTTTACACCTTAGAAAATGTTATTTATTCTCTATGGAAAAACTTATATGCTTTTGAAGCCAGATGTCAGATGTAAAACCACAAACAAATATATTATTTTTAAATAGTTTTATTATTTTTGTGCCTTTCCAAAAATTTTATTTCAGGATGTTCTTGGCTTTTTACAAAAAAAAAAAATAACGATGTTACGTAATTTCTCGAAACGTATAACATTAAATATACGTCAAATTTATATAAAAACCTTTTCAATGAATGAATTTTTAAAAATAATGTACATTTCCTATCTTATTTATTTGGTTCATGACATGGGAAGTTGAAACAAACAGACATTGATGAGATAAAGAATTAACGGACAATGCGGTCTAAACAAACATAGTCTAAAGTCTAAAGATAGTACAAAATAAATAGTTATGGCTAATATTTAAAATATCTTATACCATCTTACCACAAAAAAGTCGCATGTTCATCTAAACACTGTGTAAAGTTGACATTTAACTAATAAAATGCTTCATGTAGATGACAAGGCAGCATCTTTTTAATTTAAAATCCAATTTAAGACAGTGTTTAATAAAACACGTGTCCAAAGGGTGTATAAATGTTTTTGTCGTAAGGCGGAAAACTTTTCACATTTTACCTTTCGCAAATAATAAATCGATATAAATTCTATTTTTTTCATTTGATACATCTGAATTAATGTATCAACAAATAGATAGATGTATAGAAATATTTGCCTTATTTTGACAAAAGACCTTAAGAGAGTGGCTACTGATTGACTAATAAATAGCTGCATTAAATTTAACGAGGTTATTTTAGAAATTATTGCTTTTGTCCTGAGATATGTTGTTTTGTGTTGATTATCGCTTGTGACGTCCGACGTCTTTTGTTTGTGTGTCTGCTATTATCTGTGGCTGTTGTCCTTTGGTAAGTAATTACGCGTTGTTTTTAATTACATATTTTACGAGAATATGGAGGTACTGACAAGGTTTTAACGAAAAACATATAAACGATTATCTAAACGATTTAACTAGAGATTTGGAATAATTGAATATTAGCATGTGCGCGGCACTTACACAAGTATTCAAGAAATTTACTTGGCTAAGTAATGAAAAACGCTGCGTGAAGTACAACATTTAGCTATGCGTTTCTTGCGTCAAGCCATCCAATTCAAGAACAATAATTAGTTTAGTATCAGTTCTAAGGAGTGTTCTTGAATTGGATGTCTTGACGTAAGAAACACATGGCTAAATGTCGTACTTCGCACAGCGTTTTTTCGTTACTTAGACAAGTAAGCTTCTTGAACACGGGTGTTAGTTATTCAGCTAGGTATCAATTAATAAATATGTATTTTATTAAACACAAATTAATTTATATTGTATTGGTCCCATTTCTCTCTGTAAAATTCCCGGTGTTGGTGTTGGAGTTCCTTTGCAGAATAGACCATTTGCCTTGCTGAGTAGGTTTACCGTATCTAATATCGTGACACCCTGCCCTAGGTCTTGGAATTTAACCTAGATTGGTAGGTACCACCGCCTTACCGTTGAGGTGTTCCGGTTCGTAAGATAAGGTAGCTCGTAAACTTACTTTTGTTCGTGGCCTAACATCCTGTCCTCAGGTTGGCAACGCACCATTACTATTGCGTATGTATTTGCGCAGCGTAAATTTCTTACCAACAGGAAATCTGTCTGCTTGTTTGCCTTCCAAGTTGGAAGTTCCAACATCATAAAAAAAGAAAGGCAGACGGTCTATTCTTTTTCTTTCCTCTTTATGATATTGTACCTTACCCTTCACGTCATGACGTTATGGGAGCAGGAATAGGTAAGGTAGTGGTAGCGATCCGGGTGAGTCGCTGCGAAACTCGACCATCTAGTCAAAAGTCGCGGTGTTAGTGACAGTAAGCCTATGCTCGCCTTTTACGAGCTGACTGGCAGATGGTCTATTATGCAAAGGAGCCCAGACTAACACGGAGAGAACTACTTCCTGCCAAATAGCTCATAAGAAGCGGGCATAGGTTGTCTATATAGGTAGACTTATACAATAGGCCTAACATCCTGGTCATAGATAAGCGATAAACCAGTAATATAGAAGACGTCTCTAATGACAATTGTCTCTTACAATCAGGAGAGCTGTAAACTTGTTCACTGTCTATAAAAAAACAGGTTAATAATTATTATGATATATAGGTGGTAGTTTGAACTCTATATTAGCCCCTGATTCGGCAGATCTTAAATTTTAATTGTACTTAAATATTGAACCGATTGTATTTTATTTTAAATCATTTTCCCTAAAAATATATATATTATGTATATATATAATTAATTATAGAGCTGCGTTTAGATCAAGCAACCGCAAAATATGCGACGGTAAATGTATTCATTTACATTACTCATACACAAAGGTTTCCTAAAAAACCTATTAGTCAGGTTAAAAAGGAAGCTAGATTTAACAACATAGGTAAATTATATTTAATGTGTTATCGCAAAAGCAAACGTGGTGATAAACAAATATGCTATCGCGTTGTATCATGTATGTAATAGGTATACAAATAGTATGATTTATATGTAATAAATCATACACTTATGTAAAATTTGTATTGCATAAACAATTACAAATATTGTAGTACATATCAAATAGGGAAAATAAGACTAATCACACAAAGTTGACACTTTAAATGTTGTGCTAATTAGATATACTATTAATTATTTAACTTAAATTTAAAAGAAATTGTACATTTTCTGCTTTTAAGTTTTGTAACAATTTAATTTTAAAACACAGCCTTTTACGAGTAAATAATTTATAATTTGTAATTTGGCATTAATAATGCAACTTTCAAAAAAATACAATTAAATGTGTGTATCGATAAAATAAGACTGAAAACAAAATCATCAAAATGTAATGTTATAATTAATAATTATTTAAATTAATTGATTACACATGTTAAGTGGAAGGTGGGCAATGGTTTCTACGAAACAGTTTTAACTAGTGTAGAAGTTAGAGGCTAAAAAAATGAAAACTTTCGGATATAATAAAGATTATTATTATTACGAAACCGTAAAGTTTAGATAAAGGACTGTCGTTCCATTTTAATACGGCATTTTATAGACGAGTAGTCAGCAGCACGCTTAAACAAAATCAAAATGACTCAAACTCAAGTAACTTGAAAATTTGAACCGCTTCCGTTGAAATGGATCTCATTTCTGAGCTCCTGAAAGCATATATTATGTACTACGAGAGTTCCAGGACCTATTTTTTATGGTCAAGGATAGTGAACAAGGACGTAGCTCTCTAGATGGTGAAAGATAGCAGTTGCTAAGATCCAATAGATGTGGTGTTGTTGCTAACGACCGGTTTTGACTTTGCTCACCTCTTAAGATATGCCAGGCGGGACGGCAGACGGTCTATTCTACAGAAATGACCTGGACCATCTATTTAACATCATCCTAACTTCAAAGACTAGAAATTTAGTAGTACTAATTTTCAGAAAGGCACAAGACCCCTACAAAAAGCTGGAACACTATTTCACTCTCGAGCCACGGCAATACGTTTTTCTTTAGGGTCTTTTCATAAGTCACGAGTCGAGTTTTTCACGAGTCACAGCTAGTCACATAGTTCGCTAGTCGTTACAGTAGTAGTGAGTTAGGTCACCTATATGATTTCCTTAAATATTAAAGTTTATTATTTTTAATTTTTCAGGTTACTTCAATGCGTCCTCAGTACCAGGATATTTATACAAAGAGGTGTCACCGTTAAAGAAGATAACCGATAGACTCGTATTCGATGCCATTAAAAGAGCAAGCCTAACATTAACACGTAGACCGTCTAGTCCGAAATATCCACCTGACTATTTTAACAGTGATGAAGTACATTCATCATCGTCTAGTGAAGATGAGAGAAATAAAAAAAAGAGTGATAAAACTCAGACACTTAAAGTTACTAATAATAAATGAGATATCAAAGGAAAAATTTGGTTTCCTAAATAAAACTTTTCAAAGTGAAGTATATAGGTGCGAGTAGAGTATGCGTGTCTTATTCACCTTTAATTTTAAAAGAATATTTAAGTTTTAATAATAAGTAGTATAAATTAGTATTATTATATATTAAGTAATCATCAATAATATGACATTTAAGAACAGTACAAATATTTGATGTAACTGTTTGTAAAAATAATTTAAAGTTAGTATTTTTACTTACGTTTTAAAAGCATGAACATTGTGTCTATTAATAATCTCATCTTTACATTATTGTTAAAGTTAAAAATACCATTAAAATCAACAGTATTGTTAAGTAGATATTATATTTGTTTTTAAACATTGTTTCGATAACTTTAAGCCTGTACCTAAATCCTTTTTCAAAATCTTACATCTTTTTTGTCCTCGTTGTCCGATAGATCGCATCATACTCGTACACAAAATCGAAAATTCTAATGACTTTATTTTATAAATAGGAAAAAAACCCTTGCACTGTTTCACTTAACATTTTGTATGTATAACAGTGCAAGTCTTTTTCCTATTTAAGAAATACATAATGGAGTTTCACCAAGGATGGAAATAATTTAATGTCTAATTAATTGTTATACCGCCTCTCCAATTAATTACTATGCTCACCACCTCACTGGTTTAGGGGTTACCGGAAACGCCGAACGCCACCGACGCTTTTGAGTGATCAGTTTTTGTATACTATTTTACGTCGGTACCTATTTCTATGTAAAACTTTCATGACTAACACAAGCAAGCTTGCTTGGCTTGGGTTGGATCAATTTGGAAAATTTGTCCAGGCCTAATTATTATTTATTGTAAATGTAACAGCTCCTTCTTGTACCAGTGTTTATCTGAGTCCCCTGCGTATAATAAACAATCTGCCCTAAAGGAATCTGGAAGCTCATAAGAGACGCGCAAGGGCTAAATAGGTTATTACCACTAAGACCAGAGGTGGTAGAGTACTGTTTAGCTATTTGTCCAAGTTCGTCCACCACCTCAAATATTCCTACCGCAGTAATGACAGTGGACTTCTAAATGTAAGACGTGTTCCAGTTTAAAGGGTTGAGTTGCCTTTAAACATTACTATATTAGGACCAGCAACCCAGCCACAAGTCAGAGATGGACTTAAATTATCTAAGGTGTCTTACGGCCAATATTAATAATCAATCCTAATCCAAAACTCGCTGTCTAGGATTGATATTTTGATCCATTTTTATGTTATCGTTTGCCAATAACATATCTGTGGGCTGGATATATATGGCAATTAGGTATGGGATAGGCCGGCGGATACGTAGCGATCTAGATTGCTTGAAATCCATTAGATTGAGATACATTATTAACATTGGCCGTTATACGACACTGTTCGTGTGCATTCGGAGATCCGAGTGATTGTTAGTTGCTTTGTCATAAATAAAATCTTACTGTTTCGGGTAAGTTATAAAAAAATGTCTTACTCGCAATTTTCTTGTATTTAAAGATTTTTGTTAATCTAATTGGAACGAAATCAAACGTAAATTTCTCAATGGGTTCAAAGGGATTTGGTCATTTATAAAAACTTACTTTTTGTTTCTAAATTTTAAAAATGTATATTTAAAACCAATTTTTATGCAGTACTATCAAATTTTAATTACTGGGTTATAAAAAGGCTTTAGTGAAACTCGAGCAAAATTTTAAGAATTTTATTAAACTCCTTCTAAATACAAGTCATCAGAAACATTAAAAAGCATTTTTTTACACTAATATACCGACGCCAGCGCCGTTTAAGGCCCCTGATTTTTCATTTGCTAACTGATATATTCATCAGTTGTAAAATTCGCTAAAATCAGTAATTGTCCAGATAATTTCAAAATTCAGTCAAGAATTGATTTGCTACAATGTTGATATCACATACATTTTTAAGCATAATATTTTACAAAAATATATATTTTTAATTATTATACATACTATATTTCAGTTTTGAACTGTTTATATAAAAACTGGTGAAACTATTTTATAAAATCAAGTATTAGTAACACTAACACTTAAACTATTTATTAGTAATAAATATAAACTATAACAAAGTAAGTGTATAAATATATAATATTATATACAATATTGACTATTAAGTACATAGTTGACTTCATTTCACTCATACAGTGAAAAAATTAAGATAAAACATTAATAGCGCTTACTTATTTTTTCTAGATTTTGTAAAACATACTACCGTATACACAAAACGGTGTATTAAAAAGCTGTTGTCTATAGGTACATTATTTGAAGATTATAAACTACTTACATCGGTGTTGTATTATGTATATTATAAGGACTATCATGATTGTAAGAATGCAGGATTATTGAAACCTATAACAGAAAAAAGTAATGGCCTACAAATTCAATCAATTTAAAATAATCTCTGTTTCGTCTATCCAATCGCCTTTCAGGATATCTACTTATTTCAAATTTAATGCTGAAAAGTTATAGAAGAATTCGATTTTTAGAACTGATAAAATATATTTTTAAGACGATATTCAGTTACTAGAAAAAATGATAAAACCTGAGACAAAATGACACTTAACGTTAATTTTATATTCTACAATGAGCTTGAATGAAACGCCTAAAGAAATGAAAATAGTACCAATAACTAAAGGCATCATACATTTCAAGCAACATTTCTAATTTTTCTAAATTAAGCTAAATAAATACTTGGCCTAAATACAACCCTGTCTTACCTTTTATTGTTGAAGTAGACATAACTGGTATTGACCTAAACGTTCAACTACACAACTTTAACTAATTGTTTAAACTCTAAATAAAAACTAAGAACAATGTAGCATTAAATTTACATTTTTGGCCGTAGTTATCAAAATGCAGTCTTACAATTATCCATTTAGCGTCACTTTAGGACTAATTTTAAATATAATAAGCCAATTAAGTAGCATACTTATGCAAGTATTAATTGTAAGAATAAATATCTTCATCAACAGCGAATTACTGTTGTTATTAAAGAAATTAAATAACTAGGTAATACTGATTTCATTTTTTAAATGCACATGTTTTATCACTTGCAACGTTTTGTACCTCTAATGGTTGAATTTTTACTACATTTATCACAACTTTTCATGCAATTTTCTTTGTAATATCACTTGAAGTCACAAAAGCCAGTTTTTCATTTAGACTTTACTTTGAATATTTATTGTCTTCTTCAATGTTTTGATGAAAATCTACAAAAGCAAATTTCTTAATTTAAATTAGTAATCAAACTATGTTTGTTTTAAAATCAAATTGTGCAAAGGTAAATAATTATATCGGTAAGTGACACATTTAAATGGTTGCCTGGTTTTTGTCGAGTTCATGTCACACCAAAAGTTGTGGTCTTATATGTGCAATTTTATTAATTCATTGAATGTCTACTTCAACAATAATGTTTTCTGCGTTCTCTTCTGTATTAAATCTAACGTGAGCTTTGCTCTTTTGGCGAATCACTGAAGGATTTAAAAGTTGGAGCGGTCGTCAGGCAGCTTCTGCGTCTGTGTCTGGTGACGTCACGAGGATGGGGATCACTGGTGCTTTTTCCGAAATGTGGTTGTCACTTGGTGATCTGAAGTAACAATAATTCATTAATTATTTGAGACCAAAATACCAATTTATTTGTACTTATTAGTTATTATTATTTACTGGGATCGGATTTTCTGATGGTAAGAAGTATACCTCACTGAAGGTAAGATACAACTTGAGTCGCGTGTAATATGACTTAAGCCCGGGTCCTATGATATCTCATCACATTATTAGAAGGAGTTGATAGATCTGACAAATTGTTTCAGGTATACAAGTATAACATATCGATTGTCAAAAAAAAGTTTACTGAAGGATGACGCGTTTAAAAAATTCAAGTATCGGTTACACTTTTACAGTTACATGTGGTACAAGTTTAGTTAAATTTTTAGAAATAATATAAATCGTATGCTGAAGTAAAATGAAAATAGTCAACTGCATTGATAAACTATTATCGTATCATTAACGGTAGATAAACCTATGTTTTGAAGTTTACCAATAACGATGCAGCTAACAGGTTGCTAACGTAAGCGACCTTTTTGATTTTGTAGATATCCATAGGCAACGCATACCACTAAGCATCAAGAAAACTTGGTTGCTTGCTATGGCAACTCACGCGTTTAGGAAAATATTTCAAGTAGGTGTTCCTGAGTAGATGGAAAAAATGCTTATTCAGGTGTTGGCGAAAGAGTCTCAAACCCACGCAAGAAACCCAAGAAATGCTGGTTAAATTTTCAAAGTTGCATCTGCATGTTATTGATGCCGAAGAACGAATAAAGTAGATATGTAAAAGGGAGAAAGCAGGAAGAGTTCCCAGTTGTGAATCAAATGGGGTAAAATGCTATGAATAACGACGTTGAATGGGTCAGAGTTCATGGTAAAAAGTCTTACAAAAATTCGTACGGATTCTTACTACCTTACCTATTTCTGCCATCTGTTAGACGATGTTAAATAGACAAAAAATTACTTAAATTTCCTACCTCCCATTAGAATTGCCTGTTTCGTTTAATTTTTCTGTTGCACAGACATATGTGTTTCTTACCAGGACTCTTTTTTTCTATTGACTTTTTGGACTCTATTACTAAGAGGGTTAGTTCTGATAGATTTTTTTAAATAATATTGGAACGCAAACAAGCAGATGAATTTCCTGATGACAAGAAATTCACGCCGTCTAGAGACACCAAAGATAGTAATGGTGTGTTGCCATACTGAGGCCGGGATGTTAGGACTCGATCAAAATTAATTTTATCGGCTATCCACCCTCCGAACCGGAATACATCAACGCAAGCACGGATGTTATAGCGGCTGGAATAGGTAAGGAGGTAGCATCAAGCAGGGTGAGTCGCTGCGAAACTCTACCACTTTGTCAGATGTCACGGTAAGAATATGCTCACCTTTTACGATCTGCCTGGCAGGAAGGCACATGAATACACGGAGAAAACCATTACAACCATTTAATTAAGTGCTAATATACTTACATTATCATTCTATGTGATTCCCTGTGTTCGTGGCCGTTCCCAACGTGGCCAATCCCGTTGGGTGTGAGACCATGAACTCTCTTCATACTGGCATGGCTGTGGCTTCTATGCATGTGATGATGGTCTTGTTTGTGTGATATATCTGCCATCCCTACTATTGAATGGTTCTTAGGTATAGTTTCGTGGCCATTTTCAACAGCCAAATGTGTATGACTTGCATTTCTTGACTTTTCGTTAATGTGCTGCACGAAGTTGCTCTGCGCCATCAACCGATTTTCTCGTGCTCTTGCTTCAGGGATTTTGATTTCAATGTGTTCGTCTATTGACATGGAATCCACAGAACTCATGTCCAATGTGTCATTTGAGAAAGTTTTTGGTATGGTGCCCAACATGCGATCTGGAAATGAAAGTGAAATTCTTAATTTGTTTTTTTGTCTTGAATCACATTTTGATATTTCAATCGTATTATATTCGTAGTTAAAAACTTAACTAGTATACTTCACAGTATAATAATATTTAGTCAGCTAGTTATAGAGAATGATATTGTTAGTTTGTAATTTTTTTTTTAAATTTTGATAACAAATTTTATTTGTAGGAAATAACAGACAAAAACATACAAATTTACATCTCTGTTTTTTTTGTGTGAATCATGATCGCAAAACCAGGCGTTTAAAACAAATTGCGTTGCATTTTTTTGAAAATAGAAAACCTCAATAATAAGTTTGTAAATTGAATTGCGATTGAATATTTTAATATCATTGACTTGCTAGAAACACAGTTAGAATATGTGTATCATTATAAAACGAATACAAACAGAAACAAATTTCATTACCAGAGATGTGGCAAAAGATGAGTTTGTATCTGCGTCAGTTTGAGTAAAAGTAAGAAAAAAACAACTAAAAATTTGTAACAAGAAATTTATGTAATATGTATTAATAAAACCTATACGAAATCGTAATGGCTATGTTGTATGCAACAAGAATCTAACTTCGAACTAAAACAATAGGCTTACGTCAGGATTAAGTTATTATCTAATGTTAAGTTAGTGACGTATTTAGAAACGAATTTAAGTTGACTAGTCCTTAGATTTTCTAACCCTTATTAATTTTTTTTATAAAAATGTACAATTAAAATTATTACGAAATCCATAATAATTATGTAAAAGTGCAACATATAAGATAAGCGTATGTAAATAAACAAATGTTATTTATAAAACGATGAAGTGCCAAGATAGCTAAATCTTCACATGGCAAATTAAGACTAAATTTTAGGTAGCCACCAAAGTAATTTTTATGGTACTGGGAGGCAAACAAGCAGACGAATTTCCTGATGGTAAGAAATTCAAACTGCCTTTTATAGGCCTTTTACAAGCTGCCTGGTGGCAGATGGTTTATTGTGCAAAGAAGCCCGGATCAATACGGGGAATAATAATAATAATAGTGATAACTTGATTTACCCAATTTCTGTGACGTAGAGACGGTTGCACGAAGTTCATCCAGTTGTTTAGCGGAGCAAAGAGGAGTATCTACTTCGTACGTGTTGTTGAACCTCGTGTAGTCGACCTGAAAGAAAACATAAAATCATTAATAGCTAGTTGACTTGGAGATTTCTTTTATCTATCCTTAGGTTTGTTTTGTTACTTTTAATCAGTTTATATTAAGGCCGAGATACACAATATAGAAATGAAACTATTCATGAGAGTAGACGAGTTTAGTCAATGTAGTTAAAGAAATAAACTACCTCAATTTAAATTACAGGATTTTTTGATGACCAATATTATTTATCTGTTTACAGATAAAGATAGGTATTCCAGAGTTTAGTTGCTGAAATGTTTTTGTTAATGTTTGAAAAATAACGGTGCTCACCTGGATACTGATCTAAAATAACATGATCTCTAATCTCAGATATGATGTAAATATATTAATTAGCCTTTATAAAAATACTAGTTGACCCAGCAAACTTCGTATCGCTTGACATTAATGCTTCGATAGTAGTGCAGTCTGTCGGACCCAATGTAAAACATTTCAAAATCAACAACTATTTATTACTAAAAAAATAATTGAAAAAAAACATTTTCCAGGAGACACACACAAAAAGTTGTGCTGAAATCCGTTCAGTCGTCTAGAAGGAGTTCAGTGTCAAATACACGAACACAAGAGTTATATATATATAGCAAAAAGTTACTTCACTGCTTTTTACTGGTCCTTGCTACTCGGTTTTTTTAAAACTACTGCCGGTGTTTAACGTGGTTTTACTGTATAGTTATTGGTAGTGTATGATTGAATTATTTAACAAGGGAGTTTATTTTAGATAGTTTTTACAACTTAATGGGACTTTGTGGGCCAGGTTCTGGTTACTTGGTGGGTTTTTTCGAGGGGTTGTCCTTCGTTAGGTGTCGAATGTAAGAGATTAGGCAGCGGCGACGGTGTAGTGTAATCATCTGAGTTTAAATTTAAATTGGGCGGTAGACTGGAGTTGGCCGCCTTTATAGAATCGGAACCAGGCAGCATATTTGAGGGTTGCGTATGATTGGTGTTGTAAGTTGGTTTAGGTGTATTTTTTAATCGCCTCTGTGGTCTAGCGGTTCAGTAGTTGGACGTAACTGCTTGTGGCCCCAGGTTCGAAACCCGGGTCGGGCAAAAAAAGGAAATTGGGTTTTTCTAATTTTCTAATAAAAAAAATATTGCTCGGGATTGGAAATGTGCCCGGTTGACGATAGGCTTGCCACCTATCACATTGTGGGACTTAGTGTCTTCGGCTAGTCGTGGGCCAGGGAACCCACTGCTTCCTGCTTGTGCCTCTGCCTACTGCTTCGGAGATATTATGGGTGTAAAGATACGTTGTTTTAAAGCATATTTTTATGCCATCTATAATATATGATTAAGTACTTTAAGAATAAAGTCGCGGGTAAAAGCTCATCTAAAAATATTGAATAAGATTTCATAAGTAGGTTTACTACTCACTATATCTTTATTCTTCGTTTGATTGCCTTATTTTATTACTTATTGTTCCGGTACATTCTTACACTTATCGATTGGGACTTGGAAGTCGTATAAATCGTGATTTTACTGCTACAAAACATTTGTATACATTATTTTATATAACAACATTGTAAATGGAATATTTCACAATTTTTATATACTTAACCACATTCTTGTACTATTTAATCCTAGACAAAAAAAAATAGGTTAAGGTCCTGGTTTGCCGAGGAGTTTGTTTTGTTTATTCTCTTGACAGGGTAAGTTTGGAAGTGGTAGTATTTTTCGACATACAGGGTTAAATTTAAATTACATTTTCAATATTTTTGGTAATCACTACATAGTATAAAACAAAGTCGCTTCCCCTTTCCCCTTTGTGTGCTTAATTAAATCTTTAAAACTAATCTACGGATTATGATGCGGTTTTTTGACAGATAAAATGATTGAATAGGATAGTTTATGTATATATTTTATGCCCATGCGAAGCCTGGGTGGGCCGTAAGTAAATAATAAAATCGTAATAAATATAAATAATTTGCTTAATAGTTAAAATATATGTAAGTTAATAATGTTTTTTTAAAGCGAACAACTCAATTTTTTTTGTTTTTTTTATTAAAAACAACGTTGCCCGGGAATGGATATGTAACTGGTCTATAGGTTTGTATCAAAATGCGGAACTACTGGTAAGTATCTTTGATTAATCGTGGGTGAAAATAATTACTCTCATCAGGTTGGTTTTGGGTCATTATACTGAGTGAGATTATAAAATAGCTCTATAATCAATTATCCGTCGGGGGTTACTAGAGATGAAACGATACTGGGGTATCGATACTTTACTCGATACTGGTATCGATTGTTAAGTATCGATACTTACTCAGTATCGATTACAAAGTATCGATACTTACTAGTATCGTATCGTTTTTTGGAAAATTTTAAGTGAAAACCGTAACAAGTATTGGTATTCTTTATTGAAAAGTACTAAACTAAACGTTTTTTTTTCAATGTTAAAAGATAACCATCCATTATGTCAATTTCCATAAACCATAAAACTTAATGATATGAGTATTGAGTACTTTTAATCGATACCTACTCGATACTTCATTTCAAAGTATCGATAATAAAATGTACTTGGTATCGGATAAAAGTATCGAGTACCTACTTGGATTTACTCGTATCGTTTCATCCCTAGGGGTAACAAATAATACGACTAAACCGAGGGC
Source organism: Calephelis nemesis (assembly GCA_002245505.1). NCBI lineage: Eukaryota > Metazoa > Arthropoda > Insecta > Lepidoptera > Riodinidae > Calephelis > Calephelis nemesis. The sequence continues at coordinate 63,239 of NJDD01001559.1, read as the reverse complement.
AGCAGCTAGTATAGAAAATTATTTATTTAATACGAAGCCAGCTTCTTTGTAAGAACAGTGGTTTTTCCTGATTCTAAGAAACACCGTTTCATATCTACTATTAAAACATATTTTGTATGACACGAAGCTGACGCAATCTTTGATTTAATAAATCATATTTACTAGAATCTTACGAGTGTTTTAACAAGTTTATGTAAATAAGAGTGGGTTGAATTTGTTTGTTTAATAACAGTAGTGTAAATCTCTTAAAATAAGAACGGAGTTTACGATCATTTATAGTACGATGTAAATTTACGGCGATCCGGAGGTTAAAGAGGTGTTTTTAATAGTTTATTGAGAGTGAAACACAACAAATGGAACAATAGCTAAAACAAAAGGTGCCGAAGATTTAATAACAATTGTTTAGGTGTATCTAAGAATACGATTTCAAAACGTTTTCGATTTTAGAACAGAGTTTCTAAACAAAAATGTTGGCATCGCATTAGCAGTTTCAGTATTACAAGGTAAAATTACTGATCTCAAGCACGTACCTAGAATTTTTGTCAAGGTGGGGCCGTCCGTATGTGTAAATATTTAAAGACCTAAATGACATGTAAAAGCTTGCCCGAAATAAAAGGCCAATTAATTTTCACAGAATGATTATTTGATAAATAAGAAATGAGAAATAGAAATGAAACAAGTTTACAGTCACATACGAAAAAATATGGGAAACAGCAAATGAATACAAGTTTTTGGACCTATCACATACTTATATCAGGAATTTTTTGTACGAAATTTGTGTGAATTGGAATCCTCCTGTATAATATCAGGATTGCTGCATTTAGGGACTTATTTAATTTTGTAGGGAGGGTCTAGACGCCTTCGAAACAATTCTAGTTACGTTCTTGACAGTAAGGAATCTTTACAGACGTTACTCTATGAACTAAGCGTACCTAGTGACAAAACGATATGATCATTACTAAAGTTCACAATTCAAATGTGACTTATGACTAGAGACACAAAAGTTGATGGACTCAATATCACAGTTAGAGGCAGTAACTTAAGAGACCAAGTAAAGTAAAAAAAATCTCATTAGAATAAAGGCTAGATCATAATATGCAGAGTATGAAGTTTATCATAAAGTTTCTAATGAAAAAAAAACTCAAGACATCAAAGATGGGAATTGTCCTTTGCATAACTCTGGGAAAGATTTCCAGCTCCGTGTGCAAATTTAATTGAATTTTTTACCCTTTAAACTAGTTGTTTTTGTATTTCAAATATAAAAGAGTATGGGACTCAAAACTCAAAAGGCTCCGTTGGTTTGATAATGTGGAAAGAATGCGTGTGTAGGTGGATTTAGGTAACCAGATAGGCCTAAATTGACATTCTGCGATTAAATTGTACAAGTGTCAAGAATCTCCATATATTGTGAAGACATGTCAAAGAGTAGATTTCCGATTTCTGCCACATGTAGTTGTATTTTTTTGTCCTAAAATGTAAAAGGTTAGTATCTATAAAGTAACAATAAATTACCTCATATTCGCCTGTTTCTTTACGGAAGGAGACCATGGTTTCGAAGCGGTGACCCCATAGTATTTCCGATGGTAAGAAACTGCTACGAGCTTGTGTCGTCATGCCTGTTGATTCTATCACTCCCTCTGAAATTGGAAACACAAGTGATTAGTCCAGCGCTTGTCAAAAAATTAGTAATCATTTCATAAATACTAACACTGAACTTTTTTTAATATTATGAGTGTTACTACAGGGAATGGTTGTTGTTGCCCATGGTAATCTACAACATTAGATGTTACTGATGCGTTGCTGTCTTCTAAAGAAAAGACACCTCTTATGACAGTTCCGTGTAATTTTTGAAACAAAAACTTAATGTAGAAAAATCCGTTTAAACCGCACTATCGAAGATATCCCTATGTCCGGGTGATGGAGTAACTTGAGCACCGGCGAGTGGCGTGAATGGAGGTGAAATAAGTTGTAGGTATCAGGTCAAAAAGCTCCCAGAACAGTCCTTGCGGGTTAACATATCCCAAAGTACAAAATATATTTAGTTGTTTAGGACGTATTTTTTTATATGTTGCCGCGTGGTACACACATTGAGTGAGATGGAGAACGGTTGCAATTGAATATATCTACGCCAACACTTGACCAATTCTTGTGAAACTAGCTGTTGCTTGCGGCTTTGCCCGCGTTTTCACAGGAACCCGTGTGCGTTCGGGAAAAGTAGCCTATATGGTAATCCAGATCACAATTTATCTGTGATCCAAATTTTAGACAAAACCGTTCAACCATTCGAGCGTAAAAGAGTAACGTACATCCATCCATCCATACATACTAATTAACTTTTATTTTGCAATTTTGAAAATAAGACTGAAATTGATTCAGAAGTTTCCCTGTCTTGCAGTAAAAGAACGTTTACCAACACCTATGATTTTTTTTCAGCTAAGAAATATGAGAATATGCTTATTTATTTTTTCTGAAATATCTTCTGTGTGCAGACACAAGTCTTTTGGTATTTTCATACTTTGTATGAATACAGATAATATTTATAATAAATTACATCCATCAGGGCAAAATACCAAAACGTAGTCAAGGATGTGCCAAGAAAATTACATCTTAAGTTATTAATATTGTTTGCGTAACTGCTTTGCTATGTCTATTTTGCCTTTACTCATATATATGTGTACTGTGAATTAGAAAAGATGATGCCGAATTTTTCACTTAAACTGTTCGTTGATGTTTGGACTTTTGGAATTGTCTATAGGTATATGTTAAAGATGTAGTAAAACAGATATTTGGTAGAAAAAAGATTTTTTGTGTGATAAGAGTGCGAACAAGGATGAATGAATGAATGAATACATTTTATTATGCACCAAAATTTACAAAAAATACATACTCTTTCACTTATAATATTTAACTTAGGTGCACAAAGGCGGTCTTATCGCTTCAGAGCGATCTTTGCCAGACAACCTTATCATGGATAAGGATGTGCTTTATCACTGTCATTTTCATTGTCTCTTACCATTAAGCATGTGGTTTGCATGACGGTAAGATGCAACCTTGGCCTGTAGAGACTATAGATGTAGCAGGTACTCTATGGCCGGTGTTCGGGGACTTCGGACTGATACATGGAAGTCATTATGGTGGCAGAAATAGGCAAACCGGTGGATCTTTACCCAGGTATTTTTTTTTGTTAACGTATTAGTTCTGATTTTGACTACTGAACGTATACGTTAATAACGATGAAATTAGAAACTAAGATAGTTAAGTCGCTTGCGTATATAAAGTTTGCCAGCTCTCCCACTTTTTCAAACGGACAATGACAGTAATGAGCATTAACCTTACGGCGAAAGGAGTTGGGTATCAATCATAGGAATGCGTCCCTAATTAGTAAATCTGCTTAGCCTTTTGCTTTAGTAGGTTTAAAAGCTCCATTATCCTTTAGTCCTGAACAAGACAATGGCAAACACTGACTCTACAGCGGGAATAACAAAATACTAAACTACACGTATCATTACTACACATTGCTTGCAATCAAACCTGCGCAGAAGGTACTTATTACTTAGTAAAGGGGTTTATTACTTATTCTTTAAAAGTTTCATTAATATCTTATACCCCTTGAAGAATTTAAAGTTTTTAGGTAATTTCATTATTACCTGGTTATAAAAAACTAGCTGTTGTAAACTTCGTACCCGTTCAGTTTGTATGGGAAAAATAATTAAAACGTTTGTTTTCCTAGTTTCTTTATCGCCGAATAGGGTATAAATATCCTGTGTCCGTCTCTTGGTTCTCAATAGGGTATAAATATCCTGTGTCCGTCTCTTGGTTCTCAATAGGGTATAAATATCCTGTGTCCGTCTCTTGGTTCTCAATTTTTTGCAAAATCCCTTCAGCCGTTATTGAGTTATAAATAGTGTAACTAACACGACTTTCTTTTAAGATGGCTACTTGTATAGTACTTACTGCTATTTAAATTATGCGCTTCGGCTTCACACTTTTTACAGTTTAAACTTTTATTTTTATATTGGCTGACCTTATCTAAATTTAAGTGAAATTATTTATTATGTAATAACAACTCCATATAGAAAAAAAAAAAAAAAGTATCTTCACGCCCATATCCCAGAAGAGGTAGGCAGAGGCACAACCAGGGCACCCACGACTAGCCGAAGACACTAAGTCCCACAATGTGATAGGTGGCAAGCCTATCGCCAACCGGGCACATTTCCAATCCCGACCAACAATTTTTATTAGAAAATTGGAAAAATCCAATTTTGGGTTGGCCGACCCGGGATTCGAACCCGGGACCTCGTGCAGTCAAGTCCAACACCCGGACCGCTAGACCACAGAAAATACATTCGGATTTCCGAAGCTTGACGAATATAGCCGAAGAAGCGTATAATTTAAGTAGTACTACTATACTTATTTACGCGCGTTGGAAGTTATACTTGATAATAGCATTATTAAAAGATAATAAAAAAATAAATAAAACACACTTGTATGAAACTAAAACTGTGTGAATATAGAAGCATGTTTCTAAAGCATGCAACTTTATGATGTGTTATGCGCGCATGTTAAAATTTCGCTCTCATAATTTTTTCATAACGCGCTTAAAGAATGTAACTTCAAAAATTGAGATTTTTTGAAATATTCTTGCCTCTCAAACAACTATAAAATTTTGTGTCAAATAAATTAATTATGACAATTATTTTGTCACTTAACAACGACTATTATTTTATACAATAAAATTTGGCATTAGATCAAAGCCCAACAAAAGTGAAACAAAATGTCTTACCCAACATGACGACAATTTCGAATCTTTCTCGCAACATGTCTGAAGCAGATAGACCGTAGAGTGGGGATTTCTCATTTATCTTGTGCACTATTGTCATTGGCCAAATGAACATCAATCTATCTTCTTCACCGTCAGCTCCCACTTTTAGTTCTTGTTGGTAGAATGGAAGAACCTCGTTTTCTCTGGTGATCTGTTGTATTATTGCCAGTTGATTAGTTACGATATTTCAGGAAACTAATCGTTAATCATACAAATTAACGATTATGACACTTAAGCCCGGTCCCTATAGTCAAGAACTGTAATCAATTAGTTAAACCATTGGTTGTTTATCTAAAAGTAACGAAGCGTTGCTCATAGTTACACAAAATCAGTTAGGTTATTAATAGACAATGAACGACCGTATTTAAATTTACTATTCGTACAAAAAACTGCTGTTCGTTAGCAAAAACGACTAGTTTCTTGAATATAGGAACCGGGCATTAATAGGAATCACTGTACACTGAATGTTTATTAGAACATAAAATCAATAGCCGTGTTATAATTGTATTTTAATATTTAAGTTTTGTTAAATTCACTAACTAAATGTATGTAAGATTATTAAATTAAAAAACAAAATGTTTTGTAGTTAAAAGGAAGTTAGGTCAGTTTATGTAGGTATAGTCTATTTATTATTTAGTTAGTGTAGTTATAAAGTATACTAACGGTTGCCTGCGGCGTTGCCCGCGTGGTTAATGGTCCCACGGGACCTTTTTTTTGATAAAAACTATCCTATATGTTAATTCAAGTTACCCTATATGTGTGTGTATGTATCAATGTAGAGTGATCCATATATTTATGATCTAAGATCCGATCCTACATCAATCTTCACTGAACTGATAATAGAATGAATCATATTTTTAATAAATTTAGTACCTACATTAAAATAGTAAAATACTACCTGTACTACGGTAAAACCCGCACAGAGTATTTTGTAATTACTTTTTAAAATATGATTATTCATTAAATAATGCAACATTAAGATAATAAAAAATATTCTGACTTAAAATATTAGATGTAGGTATAGAATGTGCAGTAATTATTTACAAAAACGCACTACTGGTTTTCCAAGTATAAA
>NJDD01001559.1:35778-47079 GCA_002245505.1 Calephelis nemesis | reverse complement strand
AAGGAAGCAAGACAGGTTTGTCAGGATCGTGAGGTCTGGCACTTGATACTCTCTGCCTACCCCGTAAGGGACTTGGCGTGAAGATATGTATGTATGTATGTATGTAAGACCTGATTAAAAGTTTTTGAATTATACTTAATAATGCATTTTATTGCTACTAGTAGTATGTTAAAAAATTTAAGTGGGACCATTATGAAATCATTTGCTAGTTTTTGAAAAGAGAAAATTATCAATTCGCGACGTGGTACTTGCAATAGTTGAAGTCGGTTTTTGCAGTTTGACTGCGCTTATTATTGATTGTCAGGGACTCAAATAAAGCCACGGATTATACGTTTTGATGTCTTTACATTAAGGTCTGATTTTACCATCATATTGAAAACTGAGTATAGTAAAACTAAGTTCAATGGGTAAATGAGTTTAAATACCGGTTGTGATCTCGTTACTGTAACTGTTTTTTTTAAATTGATAATATTCAATTCGCCACCTCAGATAATCTACTTCCCACGTCAAATAGTTAAGTAATAAAATATTTACAATAACCGAAATTTCTTTGACAATAAAATTCATGTCAATTTTGGACATTCTTGATGATTGACTGAATACGTTTTTACGTTTATCGCGTTTAAATTTGACGGTGAAATCCAACCTAAATGATTTTCAGATATTTGTAGCAATGGTAATAAAAGTGTATAAATATGACGTTGCTCTAAGAATTGTCTCTACTATAAATACAATCATGATCGTCACCCACTATAATTGGGTGTTGACTGTTAAAGTTCCGCATAACATTTCAAAAATTCGATTTGATATATATTTGTATTTTTCACGACTGCAAAAAGGAGGAGCTTATCAGTAGGACTATCTTTATTACGCTATTGCTGGACCAATTATTACGATGCAGATTACGATGACTGTTTTTCGTAAAATTTTGAACTTAATGTTTTTTTTAAGTATACTTAAGAAGATGTAAATTTTCATTTACCTCGACGACAGCATAATACGATCATAAGCTTTCTTTCAAAAGATAATTATTAAATCACGATGAGGTATTGAAATTAGAATCGGTTTTTGATTTTTTTTCTGCGCTTAATACATTGAACAAATTACAAATTTGTTTAAAATTGTTTTGGTGTTTAAAATATAAAGTTGAGGTAGTTGCTCTTTGTAACACAATGCACAAGATAAGAAATGAGTTTAGACACAAATTAAACAATTCGTTGGTAAAGGCGTTTTGTGTTTACGCTTTACTACGCCTGTCAGTAGACAGGTACATTTTGTATACTATATATAACATTTAAATATTTTGTATTCTATAATATATGACATATAAACATAATACTCTGTCCCTGAAATTGCATCTCTGTCGAATAAAAAACAGGATAGACATAAAATTTCCAGGCCAGTTTTGATTTTATTTTGATACCTCATGAATTAATATGCAAATATTTTAAAAGCAAATAATCTGCTTGCTCTCAAGTTATATTTATATTTTGTATCAATTAATTTTGTTGTGAACCTAATGTGAAAGCACATGAACGTAGTAGCAAAGCAGAAGTTTAAAATTAGACGGATTGAAGACGTAGATAATGTAAAAATGAGAAACAAACAAATAAAACTGAATTCAAGCTATAACTGTTCTCATCACGAGACAATTTCTGGGATTTGAAGTCAAGATAGAATCTGCCATTTGATGTTAAATAAGAAAACACCAACATGTAGTAAATGCATAAGTAAGTAAAGATCTATATATTATAATGTATTTTTTTTTAGATTTACATATATCCGACAAATAGGCATGACAAGTTATATAAAAGTAAATTAAAAATGAATTGTAAAACAATAAACTACAATAACAGCAAATTACAAATTGAATTTGCCAACTTATTTACTCATAAAATATGTACAAACATGGAATACCTGGTGAACTCCAGGAAAAGACCATCATTGTAATCCAAAATGCGCTTATATATAACAAACATAACTAAATTGAATACCCCAGGAAACATAAATAAATTACAATTAAATATAAATAATAAGGATAGCAAGAAAACTTTTAAATGTGAACACTTTCTATACGATGCCATTTTCAAAGACAAGAATCATATTTACTAGGTAACACTTGAAAATATGAGAATCCAACATTTTTATAATGAAAGTAATGTTAAAATGAAATATAACGTAACAAAGAGGACAGACGGATCGGATATTTGATGGAGTACTAACTAAAAATATGAAATTGAATTACAGGAACATGTAAAAACAGCCGCGGCAGGAGCGGATATGTCTGATTCACGTAAATACTCAAACCTGATAATGATACTGTAACCTTAATGGACATCCACGATAACATCAAGTGCTGGTCACCATAAATTAACAGAACCTGATATTATTAATACTGCAGTATTTAGTAAAGTGGTGATAAGTAAATGTACTAATAAAATTTAACATAACTAGCTTATCTTTAAAAGCTGTGATTGGACATAGTGCAAAAGGCTTACTCAATTTTATATTTTGTATTAGCAGAATTACACTAGTCAGTTGCAATTGATGAGAAATCGAAACAAATAAAGCCTGGTAAAGGAAAATTAAACAAATGGAAAAGATGAAAAATATATCGTTGCGAAGCACTAATTTGTTTTTGTCTAAGACGCCAATTATTAAACATTCTAGTTCATCCTTAAACACTTAATTAAAGGCGTCTTTTTAAGGTTCATGATTTAGTTAATAACTATCGTCAATTCGATTGGTATATCAAGGTATTTCATACGACGTCGTAACATGTTTTCTTTTTTTGTGTTTGTTTTCTTAAATTTTTTTTTTTTTTGAAGATCACATATTTTATAGAACATGTTTTTTTATCTTATAATATATAAAATTCCCGTGTTACAATATTAGTAACCGTACTCCTCCGCAATGGCTTGACCGAATCCCATGGCATTTTGTGAACATATTGAGTAGGTCTGAGAATCGGCAAACATCTATTTTTTAGAACCCTAAGTGATGCGGGTGAATCACATCAAAAAAACACAGCAGAACAACGTCTGCTTGGTCAGCTACTCAAATAATAAAATTATACCATTGGACGTTCATTGCTCATTGAACGACATTTTCAAATGAATTGGTATCTTCTGGAAATATTATTTCTTATTTATTTCCCTTATGCTTCTTTTATTCGGTTCGTTACTTTTGGCTTTAGCAGCGTACGTACATAGTATGTATATAATATAAGTATATAGTGGCAGGGCCATATCGACAAAAGGTTTTAATGCGTGTCAAAGTACTGCGCCGATGTGTCTAGACTTATGATTTAAGAATAATATAAATGACAATAAAGTTTTAATATTAGTTAAATACTAAATAATGTGTAGGTATATAACTTCCAAAATACGTTTTATTTATCTTACTTGTATCTAAAAAGCAAAGTTTATATGATGAGAAGAAAGCAGCTGTGGGTTGCAAAGTAAACATTTATTTAGGTTCGCTTTTTTAACGGCTAAGCTATGTATAAGTCTAGATCATTTTACCAAAGTATGTGTATCGCTATACGTTTTTCTGATTGTAATAGACTGTGTATTCTTGCCATGATTTTTTTTGGGTTTTCTAATAGCTGAATCGAAAACTGGCTCTTGGTACACTCTCTATTGAAAAAAACTTAGCCACTTTTGTAAAAAAAGAAAATTGCCCTAGGGTTTCGATTAGAAAAGGGACACAAAATCGTCTACCTCATTCATGCAATAAAAGATATACACGGACCGTGCAAAGAATCGAGATAAAACTATATGACATACTAGCGGCCTGCCCCGGCTTAGCACGGGTATAAAATATACATATAAACTTTTCTCTTCAATCATTTTATCTATTAAAAAAACGTATCAAAATTCGTAGCGTAGTTTTAAAGATTTAAGCATACAAAGGGACATAGGGATAGAGGAAGCGATTTTTTTTATACTATGTAGTGATACGATATTAAAATTCTGTTTTCTTAAAAGCTCGATTTGTCAATATGTACTAACGAGTTTCAAAGTGTTTAGCACTTACTAGAAGATAGACTGGACCTTCACTTTGCATAATAACCTACCCTATAAAAATGATCTGCACACCATTTAACACTCTTTGCTTCTCAAGCTAGAAATTGAAAGATGGCGTCTTTTTGCATAATACACACGTTAAGTTACATAAAATCTAGTCGACTGCATGTACTATTAGAGACAAAAGTATAATTACATTTTCTATGTAAGCTGTACGTAAATTTAGATCCGCACTTATATCAATCTGCACCGAACTATTAATAGGATGACACATATTTATATTAGAAAATGTTTAAAAATGGGTTGCCTAAACTGGACAGTTTTTTTAAATATTTTTTATCGAATGTTGCATTATTAAGATAATAAGAAAATTTTATCCTGACCTAAAGTTTAAGGCATATAAAACCTCTGTAGTTTGGTTACCTGTTATTTACCGGGGTTGTCAGGCATATAGGGGTATATTGATGTCACAGTTACTTGAACTTGATTAGATAAGCTGTTTCACTACAGTTAGGTCGATGTAGGGTTACCTCCAAAAAATCGGAAAATGAAAAATTAAAATGAGAAACTTGTTTCTTATATTTATTCTTCTAATGCACTAAATTTACTATAAAATATGTCATTATATTATCAGATCGGTTTAGGTCGGTTCATGTTTGGATCTTAAACTATAACTGATTATGAGACATTAATTAATTTTAAAGTAGCGCAGACAGTTGATTGACAGTGTAATTTCGATTCGGTGTTATGAGGATGACGCACAGCCTTGATGACAAAATTCTTAAAATGGAAATATGAAATAATGTGCCAAACATATTTTAGTTGGTTAGAGTTAAAAGCTAACACTACAAAGACTTTTTTTTTTATGTTATAGGAAGGCAAACAAGCAGACGGATTTCCTGATGGTAAGAAATTTACGCCACCTAGAGACACCAAAGGTGGTAATGGTGCGTTGCCAACCTGAGGTCAGGATGTTAGGCCTCGAGCAAAAGTAAGTTTACCGGCTACCTTACCCTCCAGACCGAAACACGTCATGAGGTTATGGCGGCAGGAATAGGTAAGGCGGTGGTACCAATCCGGGCGAGTCGCTGCGAAACTCTACCACCTAGTAACTTGGTAGTAGTAGACTTAATAATTGTCAGTCTCTAACAATCTTGTTTGTAATTAAATGCCTATTTTCCTTGGTTATCGCATCACACCTGAACGGATGGACTAATTTTGATAATTCTTTATATGTTGTGTTAGTTACTGTCAGGAGAAGGTGTGAAGATAAAAATAGGAAAACCAATACTTTAATTTTTCCCATATACGACTGTTAGTAATGTCAAGCTGTATGAAGTTCGCCGAGTCTGCTAGTCTTATGTATTTAAAAAAATCGTAATAAGGTGTTTGAGGTCCCTTCTGTCTTCCTCTGAAACGTTTTGATCGATTTGTGATTTTTGTAATCTATTTGCTACATATCTGAACAGGTTTTAAATTATATTTCATATTATATTATTCTCTCCTATCCTATTAATATTATAAATGCGAAAGTTTGTCTGTTTGTTTGGTTGATTGTTTGTTTGTTACTCCTTCACGCAAAAATTGCTGAACTCATTTTCATGAAAATTGGTACACACACAGAGGGTAACTTGAATTAATACATATGATAGTTTTTATCCCGAAACAATGTTTCTATGGGACGCCGCGGGCAACAGCTAGTGTTACATATATGACAGAACAACGTAATTTAATTACATTTCATAGTTATATTAATTACAAAGATTTTGTATTATAATGAGGTAACCAATTGCCTTAAATACGAAATGGAATTTTGCAAATCAACGATTGAAAGCATAGAATACAAAGCCTGACTTATCTGTTCGACATTTGGTAAGTTTTAAAATAGTACAGCAGAGAAAATCAAAAAAGCAGACTGATTTCCTGATAATAAAAATACGAGGTAATTATTGACACAAAAGATATTATAGGTGCACTGTCAATCTGAGGCTGGCGTGGTAAACAACACAATCAATGTTGCAGTTTACCTCCAAGCTACCAGCAGTCAAGGCGTGGGTAAACTGTAAAGTCCTTAATAATTGTTTCACGCATCTTTGGAGTACTCGACCACCCAGAAAAAAATCATGGGATATAGAGTGAGAGCCAAATGCCATAGATTCCAAAGGATTCTATGATTTTTGTTAATATATGTTTTTTGAGGCTTTATTTTTTTGATGTTGGCTAAATCATCTCAATTGGGACTAATAAAATCTAAACGCCATGACTGCACGTACTAACGTTTTTTAATCAGTTTATTTACAATATAGTAATGGACCTAATAAATCTTTAATGAATGTCAATTGGTTCGCTTATCATTGTAGCTCTAAAGGATGAAATCAGAAAACTAATTAAATAATTTGACGAATCCATTGGCGATATCGGTTTCGGCAAATAGGCTTATGCTAAGTTCTGTTTCTGTCTTTATTTTTTGCATGTTACAAGCGGATGAATTTCCTACTTACTTTCTCTCACGCTAAGACCTTTGCAAGACATACGGAGGGTTTATACATATATGATGATATACGTAAATCAATACTCGATTCACAGGTGTCAGGAAGTCATCCGGCTATCTTTGAACCGGACAAAGTGACAAAGTTCGGTTTAAAGAGTAGGGTTGTAGGTAATGACGTTACACTTACAGAACAAGGGCGAGACAAAATTCTTTTTGGTGTTTTCTCGTAGATTACGAAATAATATCATATGGTGGTATAATGAAGTTTTAAGCACATCAGCAATGGTATTTTAAAATTGCAGCTTGTCCAGTACTTTTGGGAAAAAATCAGTTAATTATAAAATAGTGAACCTTACTTCAGCTGGTCCAACAAAGTTAATAAAAAACTTTTCTTAGTAAAAAATATTTATAAATGGTAATTGTCAATGTGCTGTTTTGAAAAATATCTACTGACATGTGAAATACGTAGAACAGTACACAGATAGTAGAAAGAAAGTGGTAAGTAAGGCTGGTGTGAAGAAAATATTTTCCGAATTTGTGTCTGATATATACGGATCATAAGGCCGAATGGACTAACATTATTGCTATTACTTTTTCTGTCTTTGTCTTTATAAAATCCATAATAATCATCAGTGCCAGGAATAGGTAGTACCTAAAGTAAGACAAATCACAATAGCTGTCATTGATCGTTAACTACTTCACAAGTTTCTATAAAATCATCATAATGATGTAACCAAAAATTCTAAGAAAATACTGCGTATGCTTGATAAATGATAATATATCGCTGACAATTGTAATGCGTGATCATGATTTATTTTTACTATATTTATTTTTGTAGACCGACTCCTATACTATATACTACGAGTAAGTAGTGACATTTTATACCAACTCTTAAGTTCTTACTTTTTTATTAAATTTATACTTCGTTATTACAATTCTGTAATGTAACAAGAATTATTGTAACAAAACAATTGTGAATAATATTTTGTTAATATTTTATAGTATTACAGGCGTTTTATTTTTTAATATTTATACTAAATCCGTCTTGTTACTAAATACGGAGTAAAGTACTCAGTGGTCCAACCTTGTATTACAGTCTTTATTATAACGCGATACACACTATAATGTCAACTTAATTGTACTCCTACGTTAGTCCATGTTAATTAATAATACGGGAGTTTACCATCTATACTATATTTTTAATATTATAAAGCTTAAGAGTTTGTTTGTTTGAACGCGCTAATCTCAGGAAGTACTAGTCCGATTTGAAAACTTATTTTAGTGTTAGATAGCCCATTTAACGAGGAAGGCTATAGGCTATATTCTTCGTGGATGAAGTCACGGCCGGAAGCTAGTGATTTATAAATGCCAGTGTCACTTTTCACTGGACATTTTTTTTTCTTAATTTAATAACTAATAATTAAAATCGTCATTGCACATTAAAATAGGTGAAGATTTAAATGAAAAACTTACTTCAATGCTTCTTCTCTCCATGCCGATTCTGAAGTGTTGACTGGCTTTCCAGTCATGAACATAGACAACTGACTTATACATCTTTTGAGTCCAGACATTCTTTTAAACATTAACTTTTTCACTATAAAAGTGTCCTTAACCTGAGTAATAAAAAACTCTTTTTAAGCGTAACCAGCGCCTTGGAATGAGCCTTAACTACTTTTACCACTGATTTAAGGAATGTTAAAACGAATTACAAACCAAACTCCGCTCTATCTTTCAGCACGTTAATAAGAAATTCACTAAACACTTCTTTAATATCAAATAGAAGGACAACGAATTTTCTTAAAACAAAAAACATTTTGCCAAAACAATAGCGAAAATTAAAATGAAAACTACGCCGTAGAAAAAACGTTCCTGCCAGTAGCACTGATTATGAAGGGTATAAGTCCAATACTGAACGGATGTATAATGAAACAGATGCGAAGACGATCACAAACAAACGGAACAGCCGTCCCGTGCCAATGCGAGCGGCGCCGAGACGCGTCTTATCGTCGCCTTGTCTATTTTCCAAATAAAATCCTCTTCAACCATCTTTTTTTAATAGAGTTATAAAGATTTAAGAGTTATTGGATAAATATTTGGAATGTGCGTAATGAGTTGAAGGCATTTTATGGCGGTTCAAATATCTGCAATAAAGTTTTTACAAGTAAATGAAGCATATGGCAATCGTTTATTTTTATTGCTTTGATCAGTCAGTGATGCATCGGTAGTTTAATCAGTGTTGTGGAAAATGGCAAACTTTTCGTATTAGAAGGTATTTATGAACTAACGGGCTTAAAATGTCCCACCATTAGATACTTTTTTTTATAATGGAAGACAAATAACGATCCTGATTCAATGATGGTAAAAAAAGACACCTATACAAGACATCCACCGCATGTAGTAGTAGTATGTAGTACTAGATGTCATGTAGGTGGTTGGATTTTGGATTATTCCGCTGGTTACAACTAAGTGGTATGTAAAGTGCTTGGGTTTCCGGCTACAAGATCTTACGGCACTAAATATGCACCAATACCATCTTTGGTGTCGATAGACCATGGATGTCTTTTACTACCAATAGAACTGCCTGCGTGTTCACTGACTTATAACATAAAAATAGGAATAAGTAAATATTTATTTGTCGTTGACCGTAGCGGTCGCTATGACGAGTTTACGCCAATATTAGCACAAGTGTTACTCTTTCCTTGGCAGCTCGTAAACACTGAGCATAGGTTATATGGGTCGTTTTCTTGGCTTACTCAGGCTACAGGAAGACAATGAGCGTACAATATATATGTTTTTTTATGGGAGAAAAAAATAAACAGGCGCACGACTCTCCTACTGGTAAGAGACAACCACGGCGTATAGATGTTATTGGTGTCTGGCTGTGGGTCTAACAAGACCCATGTACAAATCTACTAAGCTCAAAAATGGAAAAAGACAGTGTCATTAAGGCTGCAGGAATTGGTAAGGCGTTAGACCACCTCCCGGGTAAGTTGATGCACAGAGCTCTACTACTAGTAAACCGTCCACTAAGAGAGGCAGATGGTCGTTTATAACGTCGCTTATAATGTCACGTATACCGAAATTAATGCCTCTTCTAATTAATCTAATATCTTGATCACCTTTTTAAATCCTGAATTTTAAAGTGTCATCGAAATTATAAATACAGAATAGATTATCAAAATCTTAAGTCGATTTCTATGAATAGAGAACAGAAAACATCTAGAATATGGTACGAAGATACAGAGAACAGAAAACACACAGAATATGGCACGATGATACGGAGTACAGAAAATACGTAGAATGTGGCATGATGATGCAGAAAAAAGATAACACAAAAAATATGGTACGATGATACAGAGAATATAAAACACATAGAATATGACATGATAATACAGAAAAAAAACCACATAAAGTATGGCACGATGATACAGAAAACAAAAAACATATAGTGAATGGCCCGACCATACAGAAAATAAAAAACACATTGAATGTGGCACAATGGACACAGAGAATATAAAACACATAGAATATGGCATGATGTATAGAAAAAAGAAAACATATTCTATGAATATAGCACGACAATAGCGAAATCAAAATAAAATTATTAATGCGCGACACAAAATGTACTTGACTTTGTTTTTTGTTAATTTATTTTTAATTATTTATACAAAATGTGATGACGAACATAGTTAAATTTAATTTATTTTCAGTAAAACTGCAAAAAAATCAACTTCGAATTCACGCTTGTGTTAATTTACACACAGAAAAAGTTCTGTATTTTCCTTAGTTTCCCTGGGATTCCATAATCTGATTCAGACTTGGTGATAATGGGACTATCTAGGAGGTGGTACGCTTTTTAAAATAAAAATAGAAAATTTTAAAATTTAAAAAAAAATGTAAGAGTTTTTTTGAAGTCTGATAAAAATGTGCTGCAATTTAGTTAAAAAGCAATGAGTTAATGATTTTACACCATATTTTGTTTACTGCATCTATTATTTATATGAATCGCCTGAATAATAAATAAAATTTACCTATAGACACCAAAGTTTTGGGTTGCCAACTAGAGGCTGGTTTGATAATCTTTTATATCCTATCCAACAGACTGACATAAGACAGTGGAGAGTAATGATTCAATGGCAGTAGCAGCATGTAAGGAAGATCACTTCTTTTTCACGGTCAAGCAACTAGAATTTTTTTTTTAATTTTCTTTTAAAAAACAACGTTGACTGGGATTGGTTAGGTGTCCAGTTTGTTATGTGTAGTTTTTTGTTGCCCCAACCAGGAATTGAACCCAGACTAAAATCAAGCCCACCACGGGGACTATTAGACCACAGAGGCGATAAATAAAATGAGAAATTCCTTAATTCGCTTTCCATGTCGAAGCATACTTATAAAAACAAAATGGTTTTCTTTCAGACACGATTACGAGCACTATTGTCTCTATAAACTGTAATTTATGGGAAAAACGACATTGAGCCTCCCATTTTTATTACAATACTAGCCAACCCGGCGAACTTTTTATCGCTTATCATTAGCAGATACTTACAGCATTAAAGCATTGTTTTTCCTATTTACCCCGCAATGTTCGCGGTTTTTTGAATAAGAACCGACTCCTGGAAATAACTAACACAAAGTTTAGGTGTGATGCGATGACCAGAAAAGTGTTTTTTTTTATATAGACTAGAATTTGCACGCAGATTTGTCTGTGTATAAAATTTATTTAGCACTCCAGCTGGAAGCTATATCTTATAAGAGCAATACCTTGTAAGTAATCAATGTTTT
>NJDD01001559.1:22003-35085 GCA_002245505.1 Calephelis nemesis | reverse complement strand
ATGTATGTATGTATTAAAGTTCACTCAACGGTTTTTGAATATGATATACACAAATGATCTCATTTTCGAATTAATTGTATAATATTTCAGAATAATTAATAGGTATCTGCCATCTGGCCGCAGCGGAGCGCCTCTGCCAAGATGAGTTAAGAAAAGGGATGAGGGCACCACCTAACATTCTCGAAGCTTATAAGCTCGCATATATCAGCGATTATCAAACTTATTAGCCTTTCATGTTATAAAAAAAATTCTTATTATTGTCTGAGCGTTGTCTGAAGGCTAACACTAAAAATATCACTATTAATTAATATTCAGTTTTCACGGAAGTAAAATGTCATAAGGAATGCTAATTGCAAATACTTCTTCGGTAAAACTATGATTATACAATAGATTTCCATAATTATCTGATACGGGTGATGCTAGTTAGTGCAGTACTCGAATGATTATTGAAAAAGATATGCGCAATCATAAATATTAAACAGCAACCCCGACTATGTCCCCGAGGCTCTTTACACAGTGCCGGATTTGAAATTTACTTTATTATTTATTATTATGACTTTATATATTATTTAATTTATTTTTCTAAATGAAAGGGTCAGTTTAAAATTCTGTTCTTTGGAAACACTTAACTTAATTAACACTTAACACTTAACTAAAATTTCAACTTTTTAAATGACACTTTTTTTAAATAATAATTTCAGGATATGAAGTAAGTAAAAATATGTTTTATAAATAGTAATGACATAAATGCTTGTAATATCAATTTATATACTGGCGTGATGACGTAACATGACCCTCGGGACATGTGTTTCCAACTTTTAAATTTTTTTTCTCAAAAAGTTAAAATGTATCTTCACGCCAATATTCGCAAACAAGTAGGCAGATACACGACCAGGGCGCACACGGCTAGCCGAAGACACAAAATCCTACAAAATGAAAGATGGCATTGTGGCACATGATATTGCTATCCGGGCATATATCCAATTCCGGGCAACGTTGTTTAATTAGGTGATTTAAATATTTCTTATACTATTAAAATAAAAATAGTCTATACACGACTAGATAGAGATGAAATTTGTGCAGTTAAAACTAGTAATTCGAGGTTTTTTAGAATGGCTTATATGTTATTAACGGTAATAAATTCTACTAGGTCACCGGACTTCCCATCGGGTTCTGCTTCCGTAACGAAAAAGAAAGAAAAGCCCATAACTTATAGTTTTTTTTTTCGAAATTTTCGTGACAATTCTATAAATGTGACCTAAAAAAAAGAATAGGTACGTAACATATAAAATCAAATATGATAACTATCCACTAGACAAAGACTAAGTATAACAGAAACAAGTAAACATAATTAACTATAAGTGGGGTATAATACCAAGAAACAGCTTCTGGTTCAGTCAACAAATTTGGACAGTTGTTTAAAACGCCGTTCATGCGTCAGCCGACGTAGGAACAATGTTTGTTTACCGTTCAACCGCCTGCGATTGTTGTGGGACTGTAAATTATATCCGACACTTTTATTCACACATAAATTATTCTGGAATTGGACGTTGCCTTTACCTATTTATTCAGTTCAAGTGTTTTTCGACATAACGACAGCTAATATGTATAGGTATGTCCTTCGGGATAAGGCAACGATCAAGCATACGGCTCTCCTGATCGTGAGCCACGGTCTAAAAGTAACCACAGATCTGTCAAGTGCTTCTCTGTCCAGTGGCCGAGATGGCAAACCAAGACTGAGACCAGCTGGCTGGCCGCGCTCAGAGACGACGTCAGTAATTTTTTAATCAGTCATTGAGTCAAAATTTTCCATACAAAATTGGGATTTAGTTCTTATTTAAACGTTAATTGACATCTCTGAGTGCGGCCCAGGGTATGTTAATATTGATTAGAGATAGTATTTGTCTCTGTTAGAATTGTAAGAAGTACATATTTCTCTATATTTTAAGGTCTGGATGTTTTTCTTGACCGAGATAGAGAGTGGAGGATTTTGCTTTATGTATGATATAATTGGTTTCTCTGGCGTTTGTGAATCGATTTTTTTATTATTATTAAGAAGCGTACTTTCAATGTACTCCTTTTGCAACAAATAACATTTTTTCTGATGATGATACCCTAAAAAAATGAGGAAAATACACAATGTTTCGTGTTAGACCACATAATATTGTTATCGAAGTTGGTTTTACTCAGTTTTGAAAGATTAACCGATTTTAGAAGTTCTTTAAGAAAACAGATATACAATACGAATGCGAATGCATATAGATATCCGGGGAGACCTAAGCTATTTCCCAAAAAAATCGCTCAGCTTCAAAAATGTGCGAAAACGCTGTTTGTATGAAGAAAGGATTATAATGCTTGTCACTCGATACTCTCTGTCTTTCTCTTACAGAACTTAGCGTGAAGATATATGCTACTATAGATATCTAATCTAATTATCTTTGATCGCGCTAGAGTTTGAACTGGATGACAGAATATAAGATTAGGAGCAATACTGACGTATTTTCAAATCAGACGCAATTTTGATAATTGTATATTGGCACATCTAAGCCATTAAAGAATTTTAAGAGGAAATTATCTAACACGTGGCTCCGTAACACATTTATATGGCCGAAACAAAAGAAAACGTATTGAAACAAAGAAAATAAAAGTTGCTTTTCACAGTTTTGTTTTTACAGTTACAAATTTAAAAACGTCGAATAGTATTTAGTAATTAATCTATTTCAAAATCCAGCCATAGCCAAGCATAATAAAAACGTAAAACAGGTTGAAGATTATGACTTTATAGCCTTGTAAGAAATTTGGTATTTCCAAGTTGTATTTTACTAGAATTTTCTATTTCTGGTTGAACTTTGTTCTTGAAAAAGACGCTAATGCTGTTGCCAAGAGTCAGTTTAATTTGGTGACATGTGTGTCTGAAATAGATACTCGTTTATAGCTATTAGCTATCATGTCTCAGTCACGCATGACTTTGGTATTGGTTAACCTCAGTTTTACCGTCTTCTAACAGATGGCATTAGGAGGTGCTGAAATTCCTTTTTACAACCCTTTTTTTGTTTTTTAGCATTGGCGTTAGCGTTTGACGCTAGTAAAGTTCCAAGTATCTTTATGCCCATATCCCCGAAGAGGTAGGCAGATGCACAACCAAACACCCACGACTAGCAGAAGATACTAAGTCCGACAATGTTCAACTCGATTCAGCAAAATCGGAATTAATTTATTTAAAAATTAGTCATAAGTCTTCTTAGAAAGTCATGTCAGGGTCTTGGGTAAAGCGGTGGCCCCTTTACTCAAGCTCATTTTCTGAGATTTGGGGACAATACATTACATTTATTTTTTATGAATACTTTAGGTACTTGCCACCAAATTTAACAAATTTTACTCAACAAGTAATTAGGTACACGTAATTCACCAATTACAAAAAACCTGCAACCATTTTTTTCTTAATGGTGCTACAACTCCATTTGAATATGTTCTTCTTTATTGATAGTCATTTTTTCTTCAGAAGTCATTTATCAGCCAAGATTTACTAGCAAGAATTACGTTTTAGTAACTTTTTTTATGATATTAAAAGGCAAACAAGTCAAAATTCTAATATGCGTTGCCAACCTGAAGCCGGAATGTTAGGCCTCGAGCAATATAGTAAGTTTACCTGCTACCTTATCCTCTGAAACGGAATACGTCAACGGCAAGCACTGACGTTATGGCGGCAGAAATAGGTAAGGCGGTGTTACCAATCTGGGCGTGTCGCTACTAAACTCTACCACCTAGTAGGATGACGAGGTGTTAGTCACGGTAAGCCTATGCTCGCCTTTTATGAGCTGCCTGGCAGGAAAGCAGATGGTCTATTCTGCAAAGGAGACATATTAAAAGTGGCAACACCGTATTTTTGTTAGAATATCAAAATCTTTAATGTTTAAGAAGCTAGAAAGATCTTTGATCAAATGTCGATGTTCAAAGTCATCCTAGATCTTTGGTCAAAGGCACATTGGACACAAATCTTTGATAAGTTGAATGCTACCCTGTGATATGTATAAGCGACGGATATCTTACCATCAGGAGAACCTCCTGCTTGTACACTATCTTCTAATATATAAAATTCTCGTGTCACGGTGTGCGTAATTGAACTCCTCTGAAAATGCTCGGCCGATTCTCTTGAAATTTTGTGAGCATATTGAACAGGTTTGAGGATCGGCCAACATCTATTTTTCATACCCCTAAGTGATAAGGGTGACCCATCCCAATTTTTTTGCTAAAATCACAATAAACGTATAGCAGAACAACGTCTGTTGGGTCAGCTAGTTTTATTATAAAAAGCACATCTGACCACATGCCTAAAAGCTATCTGTTAATTTGTTATGATCCATTCTGTTTGTTTTGAAGATCTGTGGAAATAAAAAATAGTTGACTAAATATGCCAGTTTGTGTAATTTTTTAATAGTATTTACGTATAACTGTCATATCAGTTTTAATAAGTGACTCATCTAATGTGTAACTATTTCTAATCGTTTCTTAGACATATTGTTTTAAAACTCAAAGTTTATACATAAACAACAGGAAGTTGAAGAGCTATAAAAATAGAGGATATTTAAAAGCGTAAATGCGTCTGTTTTACATGAAACAATAGTTAAGCGTCTCATTTACTCTGAGCACAGATTAACGCCTGGTTCCTATATATTTAAGAAAAGACATTTTTATATTTTAACAAACAGTAGCTTTTTTTGTTATTTTATATAAGATGTTAATTCGGTTGTTCATTGCAGGTGCGTAAATCAACATGTTTATGGAACGCCTCGTTATTTTTTCAGAACCTAAATGACGTTTAGTTACTGAAAGGAATCCAGCGTAAGTGATACTACTAACGCTGCTACATTTAGAGCATTTCATAGAGAAATTAGATCTCATAGAGTATCCTCAAGTTAAGCAAAGGTCCAACTAGGACATTCACGACTAGCCAAAGACATTGCCAATTATTACCTTCAATTTGCAATAAACCTACTATTTAAAATTACAAATTACTTAATTTAATTGTCTATAACAATTCACTAAATATAAAATATGTATTTATATAAAGATATAAATGTATCTTCACGCCCATATCCCCCAAGAAGTAGACAGAGGCACAACCATGATTAGCCAAAAACACAAAATCCCACAATGTGATAGGTAGCAAGCTTATCACCAACCGGGTTCATTTCCATTCTTGGACAAAATCATTTTGATAAGAAAATTGAAAATACACATTTTCTATTTTTCGTTGCCCGACTCGAGGATTGAACCTGAGATTTCAAGAAGTCAAGTCCGACGTCGGACCGTTAGACCACAGAGGTGATTACAGGAGCTCTAATGCAAGAAATGTGTGTACGTAATAGTTCACATCTGATAATATAAGACACATATCGATCCAATAGGTGGGGTTTAGGGTATATCCAAACAATAACTAAAAGTGTTTGTTGTAGTGGGCTAAAATCTATATCAGTAATAATCGTGAAATTAAAACTTCAATTTCTCCCTAAAACCAATTTGTATTTCTTAGTTAGCTAGTTAGGTTCTTAGCTAAGAACCATCTCCATTACCTCATTTAACAAAATATGCTTTATAATCAGTCCATTCGTTTAGAAGTTACAATGCCAAGACAGACACAAAAAGACGAGTCTAACTTATAACATCCCTCTTTTGTGTTGGGGTTTTATAAAATTATAAGTTAAAATTAAATCTGTACATGAAATATTTTTATAAACTGATTGTTTAGTATTGTACTTTGTTAGAATTCAGAACCCAAACCGAGGGTAATTAAAATCTTATCTTTTTATGTTAAAACTTCTGAACGAGTTTTACCAAATGCAATGGCTGCAATATTTCCTAACCTCGTGGTTTTTACAAATTTGACGGACTTTTGGTACTCGGGTCACCATTTAGGATATCATACCCTATAGGACCATATAAGACCATTTAGGATTTACTGCGGGAAAATCTTTCTATCTTATTGTTAACCACGTCACTTCAACGTGTCTCTAAAGTCAAGGGGAGTGACTTGTGAATAATACAAATACAGCTAATCATTTATTTAAAACTAGCTGTACCGCCTAACTTCGTTTCACCCGTTCAGTTTGAATGGAAAAATCAAATGGTTGTTTTTCTTAGTTTCCTCGCAGTTGGACGGGATAAAAATATCCTATGTCCTTCTCTCGATTCTAACCTTCATTCCTATTAACTTACAACCAAATCAGTTCAGCCGTTCGTAAGTTATAAATAGTGTAACTAAATCAACTTTATTTTATTCAAAGATACATATTTTATATAATTACTAGCCAAGACTATGATTCCAATAGCGCAGTCAGATATTACTAAGTAGTAAAGAAGTGCAGCAATTTGCTAAATCGGTATTCCAGACTTACCTCCTCCTGCTTCTATTGTCTGCTAGAAAATATTTGAACACGTGGTCTGAGACAAGACTCTAAAATCTATTTTAGTCATATCTCTTATTTTTGTAGGCTATGGTTACCCTTTACCACCAGGAAAGCCGAATCCTTCGAATAAAAGTACATGGCTTAAATAAAGTATTCATTACATTTAACATTTCATATTTGTCTAACATGTGAAAACAATTTTAATTATCTATTTTTTAATCTGTATTTTCAAGTGTTGCAAAAATTACAGAGCTGTAATATGTTAATTTATATTCTCAAAACTATTATACTATTGACTAGAATTGTTAAAAGATTTTGAACGAACGATCTGTCTTCTGTAAAGTCTGTAGTGTTTTCTGTAGAGTGGGGGCAGAGTGAAAATAATTTGGTATTGCGATTCGAAGGGTAAACCTTAGCTAGAGGAGAGTAACGCACCTTTAACATCTATGGTGTCTACAGATCACGATCATCTGTTACCATCAGGAGATCTGAGTGATTATTCCCTGTCTGTCTTGTTGTCTACATTTTGGTCTGGGTGTTTTTTTTTTGTATCTGGGTGCTTTGGTTTCGCATTAGTATCTAAATAGTAATTAAGTTCTCGCGTTCTAATCTTTAGATTTTAGGATCATAGTAGCCTAAATCAATTCACACGTAAAAAAATTTTGTACACACAAACATACATACTTAAAAAAACTCTTCACGCCCATATCCCTGAAGGAGTAGGCAGAGGTACAATCAGGGCACCCTTGAAACTAAGTTCCACTAAATAATAGGTAGCAAGCCTATCGTCAACCGGGCTCATATCCAATCCCGGAAAACGTTACTTTTATGAGAAAATTTATTATAATATAATTTTTATTACATGCACATTTGAGAATTTTAAATATTAGAAAGGATTAACGCCAAACCATTAATTAAAAATTATGTGAAACAACAAACGGTTTAACTGTTCTTTATAATTATATTAATTTTAACAAGAGGTAGAAAGTAGAATGTAAAAAATATCCTGTTGAAACACCATTTTATTAAATTATTTTATAATTAACTGTCATTCAAATGAGTTCACACATTTGTTGTTGATTTAGTTAAGGTAACGGATTGTATTTGTTATTTTAGACAAAATGTTTATCGCCTCTGTGGTCTAGCGGTCCGCTGTTGAACTTGACTTCTTGAATTCCTGGGTCCGATTCCCGGGTCGTGCAACAAAAAGAAAATGTGTTTTTTTCCAATTTTATAAAAAAATATTTCTCGGGATTGGATATGTGCCCAGTTGGCGATAGGCTTGCCACCTATTACATTGTAGGAAGTATCATCTTCGGCTAATCGTGAGTGCCCTGGTTGTGCCTCTTTCTACCTCTTCAGGGATATGGGCGTGAAAATATTTTTTTTCAGAAAGGAAGAACAGCGGAAAAATACTATGACTATCTTAGCCCATTACACAAATTAAATTGTTTGTTTTTTTTTATTATGATCAGTTACTTCCTGCAAATTATCATAACAACCTTTAGTTATGTTGGTTCAAGACTAGTGTCGTCATATAAAATTTATTCCTATAAAAAAACAAATATAAAATCTTAGTCACGATATAAACAGCTTTGATGAAAATAATTTTGAAAACTCCCATCATAATATTATTAACATAGTAAGTTTTCATCGTTGCAGTACCAAACAAATTTCTTTATATACAATATATATCTTATATATAATATATATCTTTATATACAATCCATTTTCTAGAATATTTTAAATGTAGAGACGTATTTCGTATGATTTAATAATTTGTGTTTATTTTTATAGCATATCTTCACGCTCATATAGAGGCAAAAACAAGGTGTCTTCGACTAGGTGAAGACACTAAGTCCCATAATGTTGTTTTTGTTGCTCGACCCCAGATTGAATGTAGGATCATATGAAGTCCAACACCGGACCGCTAGACCATAGAAGCATGTTCATAAATGAACTGTTATAATTTTTGTACATAATTTATTCGAAATAAAGTAAAATATATTATATACAAGTAGTTTTTTTGAAGATGTTTTATGTACAAGTAAAATTTACAGACTTGACTTACTTTATATATATATTAGCTGACCCAGCAAACTTCGTATCGCTTGACATTAATGCTTCGACGTTAGCGCAGTCTGCCGGACCCAATGTGAAACATTCCAAAATCAACAACGACTTATTATTAAAAAAATAATTAAAAACATTTTTCAGAAGACCAAATTGTGAATCTAAACCATTCTCGAATTCCCTTGAATACGCACTAAAACTTTCATCAACATCGGTCCAGCCGTCTAGAAGGAGTTCAGTGACATACACACTCACAGAAGAATTATATATAGTAAGATAAAACAACAATAACAAAATTTACATTTAGGAATTTATAGCTTATTCTTTTGAAAATATTTTATAGTAACAGCACAGTTATAAATAATGGTTTAGGTGTGAATAGATAAACTTCTATAAATAATGGTGCAAGAGGCGTAAACGGATTGTTTTTGTTAGCGTTTACGTTAACTGCTTTCAATGGAGGCCTACCACCTGCTAGTTTGACGCTTCCATTGTAATACATTTTTAAAATAATGTTGTCAAAAATTGTAACTACGAAAGGTGATATCGATTGGTAGAACAAACTGATTAGATATAAAAACTGATAGGTTTTTGTTACAATTGATAGAGCAAACTGAAGAGATACATAATACATTGAAAGCTCTATGTTGCGATTGATAGACCAAATTTTTTTGAGATACAGGCCTTTCATTTTAATTTATATAAATAAACCAAATGCGTTGGACAAAGATACTAATAGGCCTTTATTTAGATTTTTTCATGAAATTGGTCGATGAAAATGTTTAAAAGAGATATTGACAGGGTCTTATTTAGATTGATTGAACATATTGATTAGACTTATATGTTAACAATTATTTTTGATTTATCTGTCTATTTTAATTAATATTATTAAAAACAAATAAATAATAGATTTGATGTAATGGAGATATTGCTGGATTGATTGATGGATTACTTTTGGTTAGATTGATTGTAAAAAAATATTGGACATACATTAACAGACTTTTGATGAGATTGAAAGATCAAATTAAATATTTAGATTAGATTAGAATAAATAGAGATACCAAATTGAAAAAAAAAATAGATTTGTGTCTAAATTGAGAGATTAATGAGCCACTTTATTTTATACTTTACACTTTACTACGAGAAGTTAACAAATTTGAACTAGTTATACGATTAACTCTAAAGTATTGCATGCCTAATACAAAAGCTTTTTACAATTTAAAGTCGTTTTATATATCATTCACGCCTCAATTTTGCTAGATATATTAAATTTGATCTTCACACAGCCTTTATAAATTAAATTCCTCTGACATCTACATACTATTTAGATTACTAAACCTTGAAATTAAACAAATAAGAACCAACGTAATAATTCAATAGTTTCATTTGTATGATTATATTATATCCATTGCAAATTAGCTATGAACCAGTTTCTTTTAAAGCTACCCTTTTAGTTTTTACTTAAAGTGATGTTTTCGGTGATAGACTAAGTAAGAAGTTAAGTGTTAGAAAAATAAGTTATAACGAAAGATACGGCATAGAACCAAGTTAGAAGTAGAAGCGATGTAGAACTTAAGTCCATTTTTTTGAGAAAATTCCGCTTTTTTCTAGAGATATTGTTATTGTTATCCACAATGACAGAAGTTTTGTATATGGATTAAGTTGTGTAATATGAATTTATTCAGTCCAAATTTAATTTAAAATATTCAGTTATTATTTTGAAATATTTAGAGCCAGGAATGAAAACCTAGAGTCTAAACTAGAAGCTGGCCAAGCTCAAAAAATGGAAGAACATTTTTTAAAATCCCGCGGGAATCTGTTTAGATATCGGGATATCGGATAGAGAGAATTACATTACTTTCTAGCTGCCTCACTATCTTCACAAATAAAAAGTATTACATCTATTGCGACGTGAAAAGAAACGTTTGCATTTTTAAAATTCTTAAAGGATCTAATCAGCGTACAAAGGAAATCATATAGTTATATAAGCAATTGTTTTTAGCATTTATTTTTAAACATTACGTATTGTATGAAGTACCAACTTAATTAAAATCCACGTGTTGTCTGATGATGATTCGTTTTAAATTACGGTCTGAACAAGACTTCATCACAAAAGCAAGCTAAATTAAAATACATATTACTAATCCTACAATAAAACTCCGTTATTATAAGGTATATTTGCTAACATCAAACCAGAGCAAGGCTATGTTTGATAATTTAAATGCTGTAAATCTGAACAAAACTGATAACAATTTTAAAATTATTTCGTCTAATTTAATATGTATCAAAAGGCATTGAACTGATTACCATAAAGTTTATGTGGGACCACCATGCAGATACTCTATAGTCTATACAATAGTAATTGCACAAATATTAACTAACAATCAAACTACTCTGTGGAAAATTATTCCAAATTCAAATTTAGAAATAAGTGGAGTAAAACTGAAAAGCCAACTCCAAATATTACAGTTGGTACCGACGTCGTGATTTGATCATTCTTTTTTTCAAAATGATCAACATCAACGTTATCAACATCATAATAATAGATTTGAGTTATATTTTATAATGCATAAATAAATTATTTACTTCATCTATTACTACAATACTGTTAAACTAAAAACACGTATCGGTTCATGACAAAATTTATATAGAACCACCTCGGAATCATGACCTACCCTTTCAAAAAAGATCCTCAAAATTGGTTCATAAATAGCCGAGTAATCACATAACAAACATACAAAAAATTACATAAAACATAAAAAAGAGAAAAAAAAGTATCTTCACGCCCATATCCCCGAAGAGGAAGGCAGAGGCACAATCAGGGCACCCACGTCAAGCCGAAGACACTAAGTCCCACAATGTGATAGGTGGCAAGCCTATCGCCAACCGGGCACATTCCCAATCCCGACCAACATTTTTTTTTCTTAGAAAATTGAAAAAATCCAATTTCCTTTTTGTTGGCCGACCCGTTTTTCGAACCCGGGACCTCACGTCAAGTCCAACACCCGGACCGCTAGATCACAGAGGCGACCTGACCTAGTAAAAACATACAGACGAATAAGGGATCGAGGTAGGGGAAGGGTCGAAAATCTTCACAGTTTTTTTTGGTTGAAAACGTATTGCGCTGATAGTACCTATTGTCGCGAACTAATCATACATTTTGACTTTTGTAAGTTTGGGAACAGTAGAGTAGTTGGTGCGCCAAATCAGACATGCCACAAGAGGGTTGAAAATTCCGAAAAATACCTTTGGACGTTATCTTTGGACGAGCGCTTACTACACGACATAACATCCTCTTCGCCCTTTATTCAAACTGACTTATGTAGGTTTTCCTAGATCTTCCTCTATCTTTCTTATTCTACTTGTCTTTCAACGACATTAATTAGCAATATTAGCAATTCAACGCTACATAAATGTTAATTGACATATTTCATAATATTTGGTTTAATATCAATACGTTAATGCTGAAATAAAATTTTATATGACGTTATAAATGAATTAGTTGATATAGTTCATTATATTTTACTTAATTTAATATTAACATGTTAATGATGGAATAAAGTTTTATGTGCTATAAATTAATTACATCGACGAAAAAATTGCATATCTGTGAAGGTCAAATATTTGACACTGATATTAAGTATAAGATCAACGGTATTTCAACGATACTGGATGCAATAAACGAATATGACTATGACCTTAAATCAGAGTGACCGACTTTACCATTTAGAGACAACTGATCGCTGTCTATTGTTAAAATAAATATAAGTTTCCCCGTGTTGGTCCGGGCTCCTTTGCAGAATAGACCACCTGCCTTCCTACCAGACAGCTCGTAAAAGGCGAGCACAGGCTTACCGTCATTAGCACCGTGACATATGACCAGGTGGTAGAGTTTCGCGGATTGGTACCACCGCCTTTTTCTTTCCTGCCGCCATAACGTCATGACGTGTTTCGGTTTGGAGGGTAAGGTGCCGGTAAACTAACTTTTGCTCGAGGCCTAACATCCCGGCCTCAGGTTGGCAACGCGTCATTACCACCTTTGGTGTCTCTAGGCGGCGTGGATTTCCTTCCATCAGAAAATCCGTCTGCTTGTTTGCCTTCCAATATCATAAAAAAAGTACGTAAACCTAGAATAAACTTGTTGTGAATTGCAAAATAAGGTCCTCGTCTTAGTGATAAGGCGAGGCAGGAAATGAGGTGAACGATCGACTGTAAAATATTTGCTCGTTCTCCATAAAACTTAGCATAAACCATTTTTTGCTGAACTACTGAACTAATACTTTTTATTAAGTAAATCATATTCCTGTCGCTAAAACGACATCACTACGTCGTATAAAACTAAGTCGCTTTCAGTTGCCTGTCTCTATGTATGCTTATATCTTTAAATTTGCGCAACGGATTATGATGCGGTTAAGTTTAACAGATGCAGTGCTTCAAGAGCGAGGTTTATACATAGAACTTTGTCCACCAGTGCGAATCTGGGACGGGCTGCCAGTTGTTATATTATGCAGGGTATACTAGCCGGCAGGACTTCACCATATTACTATGTCTGCACATACGTACGCATACATATCTTAACAAGAAATAATTACGTCGTAGACA
>NJDD01001559.1:11292-21984 GCA_002245505.1 Calephelis nemesis | reverse complement strand
GCAGGTGCTTACAGACCTGCCTGCCTCTCTTTCTCCACATTGCTATACACATTACACCAGTTTTAAAAACTACGGCGTCTAAAAAATATAAAATGCCAGACACGCACACGGCTCTACTTTTGGTGAAAAAAATTTGTGGTCCACAGACACCTTACCTAACGTTGGACTGTTTTTTTTTAATATTTTGATCAGCGAACAAGCACACGGATATCCTTATGGAAAAAGACTACGGTTTCCCTTTAGACATCATAAATAAATAAATAATATATAAATAGCTCTGGAGAATTTACACAAATTGAACTTAACCCCAAAGTAAGCAAATTATATGCTTGTGATATTGGTGTTAGTCAATGATTCTAGTACATAGAAATACTCAAATAGATACCGGAATAAATTTAATAAACACCCAGACCCGGAAATGCAGACATCTTAATGTTCATCACACAAATGCCTGCCCCCGTCGGGAATCGAACCCGAGCCTCTCGGTTGATCGGTGTAGTTAGGCGAGTACGCTAGCCACTCGACCAACGAGGCGGTCAAGATCATCATAGATGACATATAGGTATTTGACTGTCCTGTGGCCAGGACGTTAGGCCTATTGTGCAAGTCTAATGCTAGCCTAACTTCCGTAAGCACTGCTGGGTCATTGTGGCAGACATAGGTAAGGTGGTGGATCCCTAAACGGGCAAGTTGCTGCGCGACACTGTACCACCAGTAGTCAAGTTGGTAACGACATATTTAAATTTTGCTCGCCTCTTACAAATTGCGTGGCATCAAGGCGAATGGTGTATTCTACACAGGAGACCCCTGGTCCAACACATTGATCAGAACCAATCCGTAAGGATCAGACATTCACAAAGATAACAGCAGGATCCAACTCCCTTGTCAGGTTTGTTTTACCAATATAGCGGTGATTACCTGCACAAACCCCAACCTTGGATTACAGGAAGTTACCACTTCACTACAATTGTGACCTGGTTGTCTACGGCCATAATGCGATTTATTATTGCGAAGAGGGAACTTTCTTTGAAGCATCAGTATCGGACGTGTAATTGGCTTCACCTCCATGCGACCTGAATGATAAGTTACGAGATACACTGCATCTTAATGCCTCACAATGAATCCGAGGTAACCCTCTACTTAACGTGACTTGGAAACTTGAGGATCATAAAATTTTGTAACAGATCAAATTGCTCCTAGGTATTATGCGAAGGTGGTCTAAAGAATCTCCATAAGTAAAACTGCAAAAGCCGACTTCTACTTTTCATATGGGTACTACGGCGCAATTTGATAATTATTTTTACGAAATTAAAAATAATTATCAAATGGTTCTGAAATGGTTAATATATCAGATGGTTCTGAAATGGTCCCACATAAATTTTATCAACATCCTCTTAGTAATAGGACTACCAGTCGAATCATGATAAAATTAATATGGGACCACCTTGGCAACATGACCTATCTATCAAAAGACGAACCATCAAAATCGGTAGGCTATTGGATATTAATAACTTCCTTGAAATAAATGCGTAAGGGCAGAAAAGTACAGCGAACAAGAAAAAATTCATGAAGCTATACTGGAGGTTACACTTCTAACAAAGACCTGGTTACCATAAGCTCTTAAAGGACAACCTTAAAACGTATAACATAAAGTTGCATTTGTAAGTCGACATTTAGCAATATGGAAATAATACTGATATAAGCGTTCAAGGTAGGATCCCTGATGTAATTTCCAAATACTGCTAACTGACTCTAATGTACTGACCTCTCTTTCTGAGAATCTTGTGATGTGAATTAACAAAGTCAAAACGAAAGAGAGTGAGTCAGTAGTATTTAATACTTTTTTGGAAATTTTTGATTTGGAAATGGTATCAGGTCTTTCCAGTAGTAATATAGCTTCATGGAAAGACCTACGTAACTGACATAAATAGAAATATCAGCGCCGTATCGTACCAAAAAGGAAAATCCTAGAGGAAATTGAAATTGCTTCAGTGGCAAAAGCAATGTGCTTACATACAAAAGGGATCCAAGAAAAACAGCATGAGTCAGTTATAAAAAAAAAAGTAAGTATAGGGACATTGGAAGGATATTTCTATACCAGCTAGGGTAGGTTTTTTTTAATACAAGAAAAGGAAGATTCAGAGATGTGCGTTTATTCGTTCTGACTAGTGCCACCGCTTAATCTGAAGTACCATTTACGTATTCTGGTTTGGATAGAAGTGAAGGTATTACACGTAAGTAGCTCAGAATGAAACCTCAGATTGACCACACACCAATACCATCTTTCTTGTATTCTACATCTATATTATAGCTGTACTTCTTATACGTTAAACCCTTTTTCATGAGCCTCAAAAAATATCATTCGTTTTCTACACTTAAATTCCAGTTTTGTAAAGCGACGCCTAATAAGCGTGTAACTAGTGCATAATTCGCAGAGCTGGTTATTTATGAGGTTTTTAACTACTTGTTTCTGATTAGAAATGTACTTAATACAAGACTTTACAGAGTAACTGCAATATTATTAATTTGTCCTAGTATATTTATTTACAAGCTGTTGCCCGGGGCGTTGCCCGCGTCGTTAATGGTCCTACAGGAAATTAATCCAAGTTTTCCTCTATGTGTGTGTCAAATATTATGATAGTTGGTTTAGTAGTTTTTGCGTGAAGGAGTATCAAACAAACAAATATATAAACTTTCGCAATTATAAGTGGGATACTACGATTACGAATCAATTCAATAGGAAATCTTTTAATACTAATCCCCTTAGCTCCACTTAAAAAAAGGTTCTGGAATATAATGCGTTATGAATATCTGACGTAATAACTGTTTGTTAATTTTCACAAAATCATTTAGTATAAACTAGCTATTCCGGCGAACTTCGTTGCACCCGTTCAGTTTGCATGGAAAATATTAAAATGATATTTTCCTAGTTTTCTCGCTGTCGAAAAGAATAAAAACTATCCTATATCCTTTCCCCAGGTCAAAGCTACCTCCCCATAAATTTTTAACCAAATCAGTTCAGCCGTTCTTAAGTTCGTTTTGAGTTGAACATACATAGATAAGAAACCAAGTTTTTTGAATAATATCGTGTGACCTTTTCATAATGTACATTTAAATTCAGTTTCGTCATCTGACATCAACAATGGCGGATACATAGAAATGTAGAGTTTTTATTTCCAACATTATATTTGTCAGGCCAGACAAGCCAGTTTGTCGACCTTTTTCCTACATTTGCGATTAATGTTAGGACTAGCATTTACTTACGTCCTAAATCTCCTAAAATCAATTTTTATAAGGCCTAGTACAAATACGAAAATTCGTCTTTAGGCTCATTACTCATTTTAAGTCTAAAAACATAATAATGTAAACTTTACAGTTCTTTTAAAAAATGATTCCCCTTTAGATTAGCTTTTTCTTTTTAAATAATGCTCGAAAGAAACGCTTTGTTCCGCATTTTGAATATCATGTATGTTTAACGCTCGACGCAAA
Organism: Calephelis nemesis; assembly: GCA_002245505.1. NCBI lineage: Eukaryota > Metazoa > Arthropoda > Insecta > Lepidoptera > Riodinidae > Calephelis > Calephelis nemesis. Next base: position 18,495 of record NJDD01001559.1, on the reverse strand, counting down.
ACGTATAGCGTGTGTCTGTCTGTCTATCTGTGGCATTGTAGCTCAGTGGCTGGTTGGATTTTGATGGGATTCCCTATCTGAAAGCTGACGTGACCAAAATAGTTCTTAGCTATAGTTTGTGGTGATCTGATCAAACTTATCAGCTCATTTGTAAGCATAGGAATGAATATTAGACGCACTAAGGGTATTTATTTCACTTTTGAGCATAATTCTGTGAGAGCTAATAGTTAAACACGAATGCTAGTGCAACTGCTCGGTCTGATGATGTATCTCGAAAATAGAAGGATCACATTTTGAAAGTTTATGAAGTTTAACACAGTTTAATCGTTTATAAATTTTTTAAAAATATTATGTTTTGTAATCTTTCCAGTTTATTTAAACCACTCCGAATGTAAAGTTTTGTAAATCAGATATACATATGTGAGTGTGTGTCTGTCTTTGGCATCATGACTTTTTTAAGGGATGGACCGTTTGTCAGTAGTTCACTGAAAATGTTTAATTTCAAGATTATTTTGTATGGCCTTTGTCAATATTAAGATTCCATTTTGAATGTTAGTAGTAGTCTACAATAACAGTTCAGCATATTTAAATAGAATTTCTTATAGAAAATCACGAACTTACAACCTTACGTCTCTGTTAGAAGATTAGCTTACTTTTTCCACAAGAGGGGAAATGTGGGCAAATTTTTAAAGTAAACTCAATAGATAAATAATATAAATCGAGACAAATGACATTGAAATCAATCATTCTATGGCCTTGACCAAACTTTGATCGTATCTGTCTATATTTTGCCAGTACAAAAAACGTTGTCTACCATAGAGTGGCGTCAAATTTCCTGTGGACTTAAATCATTGCCAATAGTTCTAAGGACGTCCGTTTCCTTTTGCACAATTGTGCATGTAAAATAATTCACGGAATATACTTCTATAGGCAAATAAGTCTTTGTATACTTGGAGCATCAAAGACGTCATAAAATAATGTGTTTGAACAGCCATTCTCGTAAATAAACGCAGTATGACTACAAAAACATACCAGTACCTATGTGAAATAGTTAATAAACCTTATATTCCTCTATCAAAACATGCTTATGTAAGATGTAAAATTTACATATAAATATATATTTTATAAAAACAAATAAAAAAATATTTATATATAAAATGGAAATATGAATAAACAATTATTTTTTGGTGATTTTACCATATTGAACAACTAAATAAAGTTCTTTGTTTGAAGCTTGTGTACCCAGGGTTTTACTTTTTTACTTTGTCAATTTGTTATTAGACCTTTGAGCAGGTCAAACTATCAGATTTGTTGTTGTGATAAATTGGTGATAAAAATTTTGTATAAAAAATTTAAACCAACTCAATTATAGTATCTTTAATCGAACGTTAACGAACTTTTTTACGTTTTGGTCCATTCAAAAAATAGGTACGGAAAGATCCTTTGCTCGAAATTAAAAAAATATATATACAGTCAGAATACCATGAGAAAATCATTTTTGTTGTCAAACTCAAATTAATTTATTTAAAAATGGAGTGCAAAATAAAGCATAATGTCTTAAATGTAAATCTTATAAGTTGTTCATTCTTTAAGATAATTGTGTACCTAATCAAAGTCTTATTAATTCAATAGTAATAATTAATCGTTTTAGATCTTACTGCTTAGATCTTGGCGGATGAGGATAATTATGCACTGAAGCAAGCAACTAGGTTAGAACTATCTAGCCATTATACATTACATAATTTTAAAGAATCATAAAGGAAAATCACGAATTTTGCCACTTGAGACATTAAAAATTCTAAGAATACAGTACGAAACGATAAGGAAGGAAAAAACTGTTTATACATGTACGGTTGGCAAAGTTCAAGGAAGGAAAACTTTTCCATTTACGGTAATTCACAATACAGAAACCCTCTCCCAGAATCCTTTGAAGTGTATAATTCATTAGCATAAAACTGAAGGCTTTATAATGTCAGGGATTTGTAAGAAACGAGGCCGAGAAAGAAATCATTAACCGTGGTAGCAGTGAAGCCATGGAGGCGTCTATGATCTTGACCTTCATGTCTTTTCAAATGAGAATTCTTAAGTGAAATTCTCAGACTGGCGACATCACTTAGCATTTTCATACATTATACCAGAGCTAGGTTTGTTAGGTTGTTGATCTTACCATTTAATGCTTTTTTCATAGCGTTTCAAATTGTTTCCTGTGATATTTTTTTTTTACTTGTGATATTACTTATATTAGATTTTCTAATTATTTCAAATCCAACTATATCATTGCCCTTACTAATATTACGCACTCGTTGATTTTGCGTGTAACTTCATTATTTGTTAGCATAAGTGAAGTTACACACCAGATCAAGAGGCGCGTAAGTTTTTTTTGGTACGGGGATATATGATTCATTATCTTATTTTAATAATAATCCTGCCAATATTTTCAGATGTTGAATATACGTTTCTTAATTAATCACATCTTATGTAATAAAATATTTAACACGCAAATATTTTGAGCCGCGAAAAAAGATTCATAGGTCCTTTTTATTACAGCTTAACTAGGAAAACAGGGGACTCCTTATTCTTTATCCACATTGTAGTTGGGCAAAGGTAAAGTATTTGTAACATACAAATGAATGAGATAAACTTTAGTCTTCAAATAATTACATAAAACTAATTCTTCCGTGATGCAGAAACAGACAAAAATATTTCTTGTTACACATAAGTAACGTACGTTCATGATTCAAGTCGTTTTTTTTGATGATATGATATATAAAAAAAGAAATAATCACACTTACCTAAGAAGAAGGTTTAAAGCACTATCGTTTCTTGCTGTAGGAACATCCTTGACACTGGAAGGTTCACTGCGAACGCCGCGAAGAGAGAGCCGCAGTTGCCGTGGAATGGTACTTAAGAGGCCACTACTGTTTCTACGCTGGTTAAGGCTCTTAGACCTTGTGAGTTTGCTTGCTTCAAGATCAATTGGAGGGGGAACTGGAACATGTTCACCACTCCTTGCAATCGTTGCATTAGAGGCATTTGTTGTGATAATCGTAGGAACAGCAGCTTTAACATCCCCTAAGAGTTTCTCCCACGGTGATTCAATGTCTTCCTCCGAGATGGTCTCGAAACTTCTAGGGCCAACAGATGAGGTTGTTTTGTCGGACATTGTGAAGAGAACAATTAAAAGGAAACAATTAAAGATAACGGAACGTAGCAAAACTGACACCAAAAACACTTCGTCACTTTGGATTTTTAGTTTCTTGACAACACTTCACTCTTATCATAATATCCATTTGTAAATCATAATGTTTGGGGTAAAAATGTTGACACTGAAACAAAAGAAAATAAAATCAGAAAATTGAATAAATTACTAAAAAGTAGATTGGTTTCACGCCCATATCCTCGATGTGGTAGGCAAAGGTACAACCAGTGCACCCACGACTAGCTGAAGATCCCTTAATGTAATAGGCGGCAAATATATCGCCAATCCTGGGAAACGTTTTCTTTATTAGAAAATTGAAAATACAAATTTTCTATTTTCTTTTGTTGCCCGACCCGGGGATCGAACCCGCGACCTCAAGAAGTCAAGCCCGACACCGGATCGTTAGACCACGGAGGCGATAAAATAAATAAAATAATATAATATTACAATAAATAATTTTCTATAAAGTATTAAAGAAAACGTTCAGACAGATAGTGAGAAAAATAAAGAGAGAGTTGCAAAAACACAATTTGTGAGCGTCGTTAGGTAAAATCACATGAAATCGTCAGGTACAGCACATCATAAAGTACACATACGCCAGTTTATAGTCTTGGTCTCCTATTAGCAACAGAACTTTGATGTTTTTTCGTTATGAGTATCTTTTTTCTTAAAACACTTATCCTGGCATTTGCGTTATACTATCTAATTTTAGGTAAATATCTAATGAATTTTAGGTAAATATCTAATCAGGTATTAATACCTATGGTAATAGTGTAATGTGTAGGTAGATTAGTTTATTTTTGGCTAGCCGTGGATGTCCTGATTGTGTCCCTGCCTAGCTCTACGGGGATATGGGCGTAAAGATACTTTAAGTGAGTATCTTCTAAAATCTAAAACAATTACAAACATTTTTGAGTTGAATACCCGTGCCAGTATTTTTTTATTATAATTGAATACGAACATCAACGCCATAATAATTACGCCATTAAATAATAATGGAAACCGTGACACAAAAAAATCACGTAAAATTCAAATTACCGCAACAAAAATGTTAATTCGTATTACATAATGATTATTCAATCACATCTCATTATAATGATAATTATGATACCTTAGCAGTTTAAACATGAATCTATATATTAATACGCGATGCTAAAACTTTGGACCACTTTTTACGAAAATTGCGCGGACGCAGGAGCATATAATTTGACACACTTATAGTTTATGCGTAGGAGAAGTACAGAACGCTAATATTTTTCAATAATAATGCTTATTAAGTACATTAAATCGTACGTAACATAAGTACATTAAAACGTAACGTACGTAAATACGAGTATATTAATAATAACGACGGCATGATACCTACATTTTATAAAATCATGAAAGAGCGTTTTTCATTAAAACTAATCTGATCAAAACGGCTCAAAGACATCTCGATTACACTCGATTACTCTTTGAAACAATACAAACAAACGCATCGAAATCGGTCCATCTGTGTGACACACAGAAACGTTACACTCTAAAATGAGGAATGTTTTGCCGTCCAATGTTAAAAATAAATGGATGCACTTAATTATACATTAACAATTATACTAGTCAAAATCGTTTTAAAATAACAAAACATGTTATGACTTTTTTTATCAAATGTCATTTATTCCGACTGACAGATCTTTTCGGAGGATACGGATCGTACAAAAAACAGTCCGTAATTAAAACGACTAGTTTCTCAAATAAAGGTACCGATTATATATCCTACTAGCGGTCAAGTACGTGCTTCGCTACATATATGACCACATGAATGACACAATAGAACAAAAGAAAAAAAAACCTAAAAATTTTCAATTTGACTGAAAAATACCCATATAACAAAACGATCCGCCATGTATTGTATTCCTTAATCCTTTATTACAAAAAATGAAGAACCGCTCGACCAATTTTCTCCAAACTTCACATAAACCATCTACCGAATAGTCCGAACAAAGCCTAAACATTTGGTTTGGATAGATGAGCCCGCTCTTGAGTTATAAAAAAAGTTATATAGATTAATGAAGTGATCTGTGAGAAATATTCGGGACGAAATAAGTATTACGCTTTCTCCAATCTAAATGTTTAATCAAGTGACTTGAAAAAATCTACACGTAGAATCACATAAAATTGATTACAATTCGAGTGACGTAATTATCAATTACCTTCTTCTCATTACGTCTTACAGGTATTACGCAGTCTCTTTGATGGTAAGACTGCGGTCATCATAATTAACTGAAAGTCAGACTCGTGTTCAATATTTATTACTGTAAAAATGCAAGTGGCATGTTGTTGATAACGACTATATAATTGCAAACATACATTTTTATTATATTCTTTATACCTAGTGTTTACGAAACACCTTTCTCTTCAAACGCTGTGTAACAGCTACACAAAGACTATTAGAAAGGTATTGTTTGTTCAGCTTTCTGAATTTGTATGAATAAGCTAGACTTTATCTCATTTTATACAAAAATTCCTTTAGATGAAATATGTCATTTTATTATACATATTTTTAATATTTGATAACATATAAAGATTGTTAAATTGGAAATTTCACATTATTAAATAGATTAAAGTAAGCTTTAGCTCGCAAAAATCGACAATTATTTGCAATTAGATCGCCTTTTTTAGTTTCTCTATTCTCATGCAGTTTTTTCTTCTGTTCTTTACTTAGCGAATTATTATTGACAATTAAGGTACATAGGTAAGGTACATTAAGTAATTTGTGATTGTTAATACTAAGTAGCTTTATTGCACATGAAAGATAATTGGCAAAAAATTGAAAAGGTTACTAAGAAAACTGAATCAATTTCTTTTTTTAAATCCATTTAACTAGGTACTGAATTAATATTGCATTTTGCGCGTGTCACGTAAAATCTGAGCCATGTTTCATATGAACTAACAAACTAATGGCATGATAATATACAATGTACTTATTATAAAATAATAGCCTATGGCTGAGCATAATTTCGAAAATATATTTTTTCCGGTTCCACGATTATGACCTATGCTTTTCATTTAACCGTCAAACTTTTCTTGAGCGATACCTTTGTTCCTTTTTCTTATTAATTTCCTTATTGATCTTCCGCCATTATCGTTAAAGTTGGGTTATCAACGGCGTCCTATCAATTTATTTTCTTTATTTCAATCTATATACTACTTATAATAGTCGCCTCTGTGGTCTAGCGGTCTGGCGTAGAACTTGACTTTTTTGCCACCTATTACATCGTAGGACTTAGTGTCTTAGGCTAGTCGTGGATGCCTGGGTTGTGTATCTGCCTACCTCTTCGTAGATATGGGAGTGAAAACACTTTTTTTTCGATCTATATTCTATATAATTATTTATGAATTTGTCATACAACCTTCTATCTACATGTTTACGTCCTTAAATATTTATTTTTTAAATTTGTACAACACGGGTAAAATTTGGTAAAACAGTGGTACACGGACTAGTTCTGTAACTCTACAGGATATTACTTGCAGTTTGTCTACCTTGAACACATACGTTTTTAAATTACACTTGTACTTTTACACAATACAATTTGTTGAGTCTTAGTGATACTTGGTTAGGTGAGAAACGAGATCCATAACAAATATTAATATTATGGAGAAGTACGAGTGTTTTTAAAACAGTGAAATTCCGCCAAGTGATGACGATGGAAAATAAAAATTCTATTTGTTCACCTCGTTTATGTTTTGTTTCGGTTAATTATATCTGCTGAATACACAGTACAAAAAACAACCTTCGCAAAGACCTTTATTACACAAACATACCACAGGATAGCCTCTGTTTTCATGACGCGATTCAAAAGCAATTATTGAAGTTATTCAGTTAATATATCATCCAGATGACAGCTCTCGGAACTGGGGAAATTGGGATGCCCGTATATCTCTGAACGAATGTTAACAGCAGACCTAGTTTCAATGATGCTTTTGACGCGGATTGTACATTCAACGCATTTGAGGTTCAAGAGAAT
>NJDD01001559.1:0-11279 GCA_002245505.1 Calephelis nemesis | reverse complement strand
GTTGATAATAAAATAGCCTAAACTAAACTAGTCAAGTCAAATATTAGGCTCGAACCACATGTTCTGGTGACTAAATTTTCTGGAATTTTTTAAAGAATTTAGAACTATAGATGACAATTATTGTGACTGATTACCACGCGAAATAGGGATTAATACGATTTTATATTATTTGCAACAAAGTCATGTTTTCGCCCACTGACATGTTATTATGTTATTTTATTGACACTAATTATCAAACGTTTTTAGTTTTAAATTTTTTTTCTTCATATACGTCTATAAGTCTTACTTAATGCCAAATAACACCAAGTTTAACACCAAGTAGGTTTTTGATCTATATTCATTCACAAAAATGCGAGTTTTTACTAATACTATTTCCATAGTTATATGTGATATGATAATTCAATTTTATTTTATAGTTAAACTTATTTCTAAAAGTTTCTAGTTGTGACGCATTATTACACATAGCGTTGTGTTCCAGTTTCTTCTCTGAACTTGGTTGGCACGCTTCCGCGCCTCTAAATTGATCAATGACAAGACAAGGTAAATTTTTTGGTCAATAAATGCGAATAGAATATTCGGGAAGGCTGAGATATGTTTATTTCCAGCAAATTATGAAATTGGGATGGTCATTCATCTTTTATCGAATAATAAACTGGGGACCTAGATTTCTAATGAGATGCTATTGACGAAGATCATACAATATTATGTAGTGCATACGAGATTACTGTAAACATAAATAAATCTTGTCACTCAGATAACAAACTTAAACTAAATAGATTAATGATCTAGTTGACCAAGGCTGTATGTTGTTTATTTTAGGTCCAAAGAAGTTTCGAGAAGGGTTAGCCATTCGAAGAACTAGGCTCAATAAGTTAACACTTTAATGCAACTTAATATTAAAACTAACACTTTTAGGTGGTAACGGTAGATGTTTTCCTGGATATATCTCGTATACTTATTTTAATTTTAATTCTTTTTATTTAGGGTATTTTTACTCTTTTTTATCAAACAATCTTAGATGGGATTCGAACACTTACGGCCAATGTTAATAATGTTTCTCTAAAGATCGATTTCAAGCAATCTAGATAGCTGCGTATCCGCCGGCCTATCCTATTCCTAATTGCCATATTTATCCTGTCCAAGGATATGTTATTGGCAAGCGATAACATAAAAATGGATCAAAGTATCAATCTTGGACAGCGAGTTTTGGATTAGGATTGATTATTAATATTGGCCGTTAACCTATATAGTGAGACTTCGATCATTGTCTGAGGTAACATATTTCTGTGTTAAAAATTACCAAAGGTAATTTTAAAATTAAGTGATGGTACAGCAGTTTGTATTTTTTGATTGCATGTTGGCATTTTAATGCTAATTAATAACACGTCAATAAATAATTGAAAAACTTGTTCTAGTTGTTAACAGATTTATTGTATTTGTGTGTGTTTATGTGTGTGTATGTGTGGCATCGTAGTTCTTCAGTGGAGGGACACATTTTGATGCTTTTTTTTGTTTAAATTCTGACATTATCGAGATGATTTTTAGGAATTAGACAGACGTTCATTGTTTTTTTTTCATTTTTAAGATTATATTAGCACTTAACTAAACCCCAATGGTTTCTGTATTGATAGATAGCTATTTGTCTTATTCTGTTTTTAAACCACAATTCAATAATACAGGGTTAAAGTAGTTCAAGTATATCAAATAAGTAAAATAGTTCAAGTTATGCAAATAAATTCATGTTAAAAAGTATTCTACCTAAAATAGTGTTTTATTATCGTATTACTTAACAATAATGCGACTAGAATTTATTTATAGCACTGGGCTAGTGATAACTGATAACAAAGACTGAAGAGAATAGCTGTCATATAATATAAACATACACCTTAACGAAATGTAAAGATTAAAGAAAATGTAATATGCGTTTCTAAGTGCAATGCTCTGAAATTGGTTCAAATTCGTGTATTTTAAACGATTACTCGTACATATATATATATAAAACCGCAAGAGAAATAGGAACAGCATTTTAATTTTTCCAATAGGTACATACTACATATTTTTACTCACAAACACATTCGCGTATGTACATATAAACACACATTTATACACAACACACACTCATACACATAGATACATCACACATACAAACACACATACTTATAATCAATACTTTAAACAACTAACCTTATTTTATGAAATTTTTAGTTTAAATATTTTTCAACAGTATTTTTATGTTATTTCGTTATATTAAGTGTATTATTCACAAAAAACAGTTGATTATGTAATTGTTTTATACGGAGGTGGGCGTTAGTAGCTGCGTCACAGTCCTTCGACTATTGCAGTTGCTACCGAACAGTTTCTGTATGATACCATGTAAAATAGCTGAATAAAGATATTTGTATTTTTTGTACATAGGTGTTTTATTGTTAAGTCAGTCAGATGGTACAAAGTTCCCCGGGTCAGCTAGTTCTGTTTTGTTTGTAGTGTAGATTTATTAATAGAAGTAACAATAATTCGTAAAGCATCTTAAGATATTTTTCCACATTTTATTTATTTAATGTACCGAATTTTTTATGGATTATCCATGTAAAATTTTACAAAACAAAAATACAAATGGTTAAGTAACAAAAAATATACTTGATATCTAAGAACTAAATCGAATTTAATAAATTTTAACAAAAAATAGATAGGACTTTACTTTTTATATATCTCAATAATGTTGTAATCGAAGAACGAACAGGTGCCATATTTAATTTATTATATTTTTTTGTTTTAAAAAATACAGTTAGTTCAGAGTGGGGATTTAGCTCACCCACAGTCTGTGTGTATTTTAAAATCACCACGCGAGGATCAAACTCTTGCCAAGTGTCTCGCCGACCAAATGTGGGTCAATGTTCCAGATTTTCCAATATCATATCGCATGTCAATAAAATTTGATATCTTCTTATAATTTATGATTTCCATTTATATTTTAAGAATACACATGTTTAACGACATTGGAATTTAGAACATTGTTTTAAAGACGTTCTAGACGATTGTAAATAAATACGCCTTCCAAGAAAGGTAAATTTGGAGGTAACTTTGATTTAATCTTGCGATTATTATTAAATTTAAATGAAATCTGCGGTCCAAACGACTGCAAACAAATATTTACAATCACTGATTACAACTATATCGAAACCCTATATAAAACGTTCTTGACGGTTGTAAGCACGCCATTGAACAAAGATAACCTTGGATGAAACTTTGTTTCAATCTTGCGATTAATTATTGTTAATTTCTAATTAAATCAATGTTCGAGACGGATGCAAAATAATGTTTACAACCAGAAATTACAACCATCTGGAGTTCCTATTATGGTTAAAGAGAATCACTGGTGACATATTATAATGTAAACAGAAATAAATAATATCGATGGTAAGTACCCCCCGACACCTAGGTTGACTAGCCAGGCCTAATGTCTCGTATCTGCCTACCCCGCAAGGAACTTTTCGTCAGGATATGCATTTATTCTGCTATAAGTATATAAGTATCTAATAACGATAAGTAACTATAAGTCTGATTTGGGTATTTTTGCCATTGATAGTCAATCTATATAGGACGGTTACAAACTATTACACATGACGCTAAGACCTTGATGTGCCGAATTACCGCTGATGAAACTGCGTGCAAGTCAATTAGTTTATTTATTAATCAAAGTTAATATCAAAATTTATTTAAAACCAAAACTGCAAAAACCGACTGAAACTATTTCATTGGCTACCACGTCGCGAAGTGACAATTATTTTTTCGAAAAATAGGTCATGATTCTGAGGTAGTCCCAATGTAATTATTTTAAGATAAGACTAGTGATTCTCGAGGTGTACTTAGTGGTGTATACATTTTTCACGTATCGTGACGACCTCATTATTAATGAGGTCGAATCAATCTAAATCAATCAATCATCATTGAATCATCAAAATCGGTTGGCTATTGGCCGAGTAATCATGTAACAAACATACAAAAACAGTCGAATTGGGAACCTCCCCCTTTTTGGAATCGGTTGAAAATGAGAAGCAAAAGGCTCATCTAATACTATACCAAAATGTGAAAATTGGTGGTGTGTCTGCCTTTCTTTCACGTCGGACTCGTAACGTAGGGATGGGATCAACATTTTTGTATGTTTGGTTACGAGGCTGAAGAATAGCAAAGGCTACTTTTCGTCCTCTGGAGGAGGTTTTTTGAAGTCGGCTAAAAATAAGAAGCAAAAGACTAATCGAATACTAATCTAATACCAAAATGCGAAAATGTTTGGTGTATCTGCCTTTTTTTCACGTTGGACTCGTAACGTAGGGATGGGACAAATATTTTTGTATGTTTAGTCAGAAGGCTGTAGTATAGAAAAGGCTACTTTTTGTCCTATTAGCTCAAAGGTTGGCAGGAGGAATGTAATGATTTGACCTCTGGCAACATTTATTACGCTATTAGTTTCTAAATTAATCTTGTCTAAACAAATCTCTGTTTGTAGAATCTCATAAAAAACCATAGATAACATATGTTTAAAAATAAAATTAGTCTGAACAAGCGAGTTGAACTACTTTAAACTAAGTTAATTAGATAGTTTTAATTGGTCTCAAGATAGAAGCAACTACGTAGCAAAGTGACACTTTTCTTAAGTGAAGCAAGGTTTTTTGGAAATTATTCCTCTTAAATTTATAATTCCCGTTAGGACATTCAAAACTTTGGAAAGGCGATATTTCAGATTACAGTAGGTATAAATCAAATGAACAAAGCTGATTTCAGTGAAAATTTTATTCATCAATATGTACTTATATTGTGTCTCAAAAAGTTGTACATGTTTATTTTCTTCGTAGTAAGTCAAAATTTCACTCAATCTGTATGTATCGCTTTGAGCGTATTATAACTTAAGCACGGTAAAAGAGCAAGTCACATGGGTACACAAAATTAAGTATTTTCCTAGATTTCCATGGTAATTCCATTATCAGAATCTGTCAATACGCTCTTTCAAATAAAAAAAGAAAAATTTTTTGAAATTGGTTCAGAAATGACAGAGAAATCACTTAACATACATAAAAAATGTAGTAATGGAACCTCCTCCTTCTTTGAAGTCTGTTAAAAGGGACCATATCATGCGAAAATTTACCAACCATAAACCCAAAATTAAATTGTTTGGCCATAAAATACTCACGCTTTATTGTAAGAACTAAAAATATTGACAATAACACTCGTAACAGAGGCAGAGATTCAATCCCAATGCCACGGGATGCAAGATTTAAAAAGCGACAAATACGAGTAGGTACACCTTATTTCGTATCAAGTGTCATACTATCAGTTCCAACCTTGTTTAAAAAACAGGCTCCATTACAATGACGTAGAGATAAGTTTACACTCGAAGGTTGAGAAACTCACCTACAATAATTAAATGTAGGTCACTTTCGTATATAGTCCGGGATCCAATCATTCTACTCCATTGCCAGACATTAGTCTTTTTTAAAAACTGAAAGTTTGTCAACGTACTTTTTAACTCAGGTAGACTCACTGGGACTATCAGAAACTTGGCAATCTTTTGGCTTTGTCAGGTATCAAATCGTTAAATGTTTTAAATATGGTGCTAATCAAAAATATTCATACATAAAATACATAATACCTATACAAATAAAGAAATAAATTTAATAAAACCAAAAGTTGTTTTGTTTTGGTTAGGAATAACATACTTATTATGTTCACACAACTGCCTTAAACGAGAATCAATCCCGGGTCTTCGCAATGATTAGTTGCGTAAATTCTGAACGATAACAACGCGACCAATGTACTAGGAAGTACCTATTATTTGTGCGTAAAGAAAAAAAATACTAATAATAACCCATTCTCAATATATCTAATTAAACAAACACTCAAATGTTAATACTCAATTTGTTAAATAAATATATAAAGCTAGTTACTATGTAACACAAAATAGTAGTAATAATAAACATACATTACTTATCAGCCGTATTGTATTTTAAAAGTAGATAGTCATTGGCGTCGTATGGAATTCATAATAAAAAAGTTTATAATATGTTCCATATGTACAATCGTTTGCAAAAGTGCATAACTCGTTAACAATTACCAATTTTACTAATCTTTTAAACTTAAAAAAGTATTGTTTGAAATAGAGAGTTGCTGTTGTTCAAATCTGATCATACCTTAAGCTTTAAAAATGAGATATCTCGAAGTGTTACGATTTAAAACCTTTATCTAGGAATGCAGTTTTGCAGGTGATTGTACACGGACGAGTATGTAGATAATTTAAACACTGTCTATTCACTAGTTTAAACATAATAAAAACATTCTTAGACTAAAATTCCTAAGAATGTCTTAGAATTGTATGTAATTATTGGCCCGTTATTTATTATAAACTATAACAAATATGCGGAAGACAAAACTGGTTCTAGCATTTATCTGTTTATTTTAGTTTCTGCAAAAAATGTACATATAATTACAGTTGATAAGACATTATTTTGACAGATTGCTAACATATGTCTGAAAAGGGTGCGGTTTATTAGGGGATCTCGTTCTAATACGCCGTGTGGAAAAAAAAACTGTTTTTATCATCTGTGACCTAGTGGTAGTTGAACTTGACTTCCTGACATTCTGGATTCAATTGCAGGGTCGGGTAACAGAAATAGTCCCAAGTTTCTTCAATTTTCTAATAAAAACGTTGACCTGGATTGCATAATTGTCCAGTGAGAGATAGGTTTGATATCACTTTCACCTATCTTGCACTTGGGAGTTGTACATCTGCCTATCCTTATCTATTTACGGGTGTGAATATACTTTTAGAGCAGTTAATAGCAGGTATGATGATTAATATATAAAAGTATCTTCACGCCCGAATCCCTGAAGAGGCAGGCAAAGGCGCAACCAGGTCACCCAAGACTAGTCGCAGACACAAAGTCAAACAATGTGATAGGTGGGAAGCCTATCGTCAACTCGGCACATATCCAATCCCGAGCGTCTGCTTTTTTTTATTAGAAAATTAGAAAAAACAAATTTTCTGTCTGTTTCCCGACCTAGGAATCGAACCTAGGACCTCATGAAGTCAAATCGAAAACCTGGACCGCTAGATCACAGAGGCGTAAACATACATACAATGATGATGCAGATGAATGTAGGTACCCGGGCAGGCCTATGTTGACCTTTCACGATTAAATTGCTTGGGTTGTATCCGAGGTTTTATGATGGTAAGGGTTTCCGGAATAATATTTTTTGTGTAGAAAAAGGGATGAATGTGGAAAAAGCTAGACAGGTCTCCGGGAATCGAGGCACTTGACACACGGTACTCTTTGTCACCTTGTAAGTTACCTAGTGTGAAGATATGTACGTATGAATATTCCTTTTTATTATTGAAAGCTTAGTACGTAGTAGTAATTAAATCACCAGAATGAAAGTAAAAAAAGGAAATGAAAGTAAAATCACTTGAATAAAATCGAACAAGAAAGAACCTCCACTTGCTCGGATTTTTTTACTTTTTCCTTGAAGACAATAAGTTGTATTGCTTAGAAAGCATGTGAATAAGTATGTACCTGTAATCGTACTTGAATATATGTTATTTAAACAAAAACGATAACATAACCGTTACTCATGAATGGTATTGTGTAATGCCTATATGACTCGTTGTCATAGAATGGATGAATAAGTTCGGTCATGGTGGTGATTCTGCTGTTCACAAATTAAACTTATTTTAGATGCATGCTATCTTTCTCAAACAAAACAAAAACAAAAAAGATGGAACATTTTAGACACGTCAGATTACTCCGGACATGTCAAATTGTGATGTTTTTAATCAACGTTTTCCGAGTGATAGATTAAACTTCTGTAGAAATGTCGTGTACAGGCTAATCTGACAGCACTAAAAGTGTTTTGTCTTTTTCTTTTACTTTCGTTGAAAGAAGATAGCGATAATTTAAAATTAGTTAAGTGAGTGCGCAATAAAATTACCACCAGAGTACGGAATAATTCATAAGCCCCCAATATCCTACTAATATTATAAATGCGAAAGTTTGTGAATATGTATGAAAGTTTGTTACTCTTTGACGCTCGAATGGCTGAACTGATTTAACTGAAATTTGGAACACAGATAGATTGTAACCTGGATTAACATATAGGCTACTTTTAACCCAAATTGCACAATGGGTTCCTATGAAAACGCAGGCGAAGCCACAGGCAGTATTTTAAATTTTTTCACAGCTCACACACACACTTTTTCACAACTCTCTGATGATAAGTAACTGTCGTGGCCTACCATCACGTAGCCACCATAAGTGTGGTGTGGCATCGCAATGTGAGGCCTTTTGTGAACGTTTAGTGTCCTTTCGGACTGGAACATGGCACTATCTTTCTGGCGGCAGGAATTGGTAGGTGTTGGAACCTACCTGGGGCAAGTTGCTGCACAGAATTCTATTACCAGTGGTCTTATCTGCAATGACCCATATAACCTATGCTCTTACAGGGTATAATCTTTGCCAGTCCTTTTATTTTTACATTTTTGTTACTCTAGATACATGCTACTTTTAATTTCTTACTAAACATTCGCCGCCGTATTAATAAACATGGTAGGAATAAAATTTAGTAGATATTATAGTCTACTAGCTGCCCCAGCTAACTTCGTCCGGCAAACATCCGGATAAAAACTATCCTATCTTTTAAGATGGACCAAACTACAGATATATGAGAAATTTTATCGAAATCGGTTCAGTAGTTTTGGAGTTAATTGGCAACATACATCGTGACACAAGATTTTTATATATATAAAATTTAGATACTTCTAAATAGACTTTAATATCTACTGTTTTTTTTACTCCTTGTTTATTAATAAAACGGAATATGTGCGAGTTCATAAATTTTTTTATGAAAGTGGAAAGCAGATGGATTTTCTCGTGTTAAGAAATACGTGAACTAGAGGTAGAGATGTCTACATTTTTTTTGTGCTTAGGAGGAAAGTACGACTATATCTACTTAGGGATATAAGCAAGAAATGGGACTTTTTGGAACTCAATCGTATGCTATAGTATAATGTGCAATCATAATCTTCATTTCAACGTCTCGCAAACAAGTTATATAAGAATAGGAAAATACCTAGAATATTGTTTTATCTAAGCTCAGTCGTAATTGAAAATTGTGAGGATAACAAGCTTATTATTTTATTAACTTATCAGCGAATTTATCAAGCGAATGAAGCTTGGATTTTACCCATGCAGTTGTCGGAACATATTAATTATACGCTATTGGAAGTAAACAAGTTTGTTTTGCAATTACTGATTATAGTTGTTGATATTTGCGAAGCAATATACTTAGAGACCTTCAAGGAAAAAGTCTGAAATTCCTGAATCGTCGGAGAAACTGCGTTCCAACTGTGCATGGGCGTAATTATATACCAACATTAGGTGATCAAATTTTGTGTTATAGACATGCTTTGGTAATCTTCGTTTGTTTTATTTTTATAGTCTTTTATATTTTCCCCGTGTTGGTCCGGGCTCCTTTAGAGAATAGATCATCTGCCTTCCTGCCTGGCAGCTCGTAAAAGGCGAGCATAGGCTTACTGTCACTAACACCGTGATATCTGACTAGATGGTAGAGTTTCGCAGCGACTCAACCGGATTGGTACCACAGCCTTACCTATTCCTGCCGCCATAAGGTCATGATGTGTTCCGGTTTGGAGGTTAAGGTAGCCGGTAAACTTACTTTTGCTCGATGCCTAACATCCCGGCTTCAGGTTGGCAACGCACCATTACCAACTTTGGTGTCTCTAGGCGACGTGAATTTCTTACCATCAGGAAATCCGTCTGATTGTTTGCCTTCCAATATTATAAAAAAAAATTTAGTTCCCCGTGTTAGCGTCCCGGCCACAGTTTACGCACCCACTATTATGGTGTCTCTAGGCGGCGTCAATTTCTTACCATCAGGAAATCCATCTGCTTGTTTGCCTCCCAATACCAAAAAACATAAAAAAAAACTATCGTTATGGCGGCAGGTTTAGGCAAAGAGGTGGAAATATTTGAGAAAATTGTTGCATAGTACTCTACCACCAGTGGTTTTGTTGTAAATGACCAATTCAACCTATGCCCGTCTTTTACGAGATTTCAAATAAATACGATCAGTTGTACCTACCTATCATCCTTTACAGGAAGGACACTGCTGAGCAAATCTACATTTAGTTTACATGATCTACAGTTGGGTGGCTGAGAATAGTATTTATGACTCTTTTGTTAAATAAATTTTAACTCTTTTAATTGATTTGTGAATCACATTTACTCAGTATGTAAATTACATACTCCAAAAGCACATAAACTTTACAAAGTCACAGAATAAGTAACAAAGTGGAGATGATTTATAGTTCACAAGGTAGTAAAAGCCATGAAGTGGCATTCCAAATACATTACTTATCTTGACGCTTAATAAGTTAGTTTAATGTACATAACTTTACCTGTGAGTATTTTCACATTTAAAACACAGCAAGATACTGTTGGCCATTTGTTTTGCCAAATATTTGGGCCACTAGCAAGTTTCAGATATATTTAACTCGAAGTTAGATTCTAATAAGGGTTAAATCTCGTATGCCTACTTGCGCGTTCCAGGGTTAAATTTAATCATGTGTAAAACTGGTAAATATGTTATGATTTAACTTAACATTAAATATTTAATTCAGGACAGTGCAACTGGCCGCTTGTATTTGACAGTTTATTTATATTCAAGCGGTCCTGAGAGTGATAGCTGCGCCTTAACTGTTCCTGTATCAATCAATAGGGTAGCCTCTAGGTGCTATCGTATTGTAGACATATTGTATCAATAACGTTTTTGGCGATGGCTGCCTATAACCATCAAAAGAAACCCTGACTTTTTCGACATCTTAAGAAAAAAAAATAAAAGTCAGCATTATGTAAGATTGTAATTAAGTGAAAAACTAGTCCATACAATTCAAATATGTATATATTTATATAGTAGTTTCTAAAGTTCTCTGGGTTTTACTAGGACCACCTGCGCGATGTCCTAGCGTAAAAGTGGCTATGGCATAAAACTGGTTGTCATTAGTTTGGTGTATCGTTTCAATATTTGGTTTGCGAACCCCTGGTTTATATGAAAATTGATCATATCTGTGGTTTAGCGGTCTAACGTGTTTTTGCAATTATTTATTTTCTAATTAAAACAAAGTTTTCGGGATTGAAATGTGCCCGGTTGGCGGATTAATCTGCCACCTGTAGAACTTAGTATCCTCAACTAGTCGTGAGTGCTTGTGCCTT
>NJDD01001558.1:193529-206530 GCA_002245505.1 Calephelis nemesis | reverse complement strand
ACTACCGTGACGTAACATTCCTAAAATGATGTGCGGCATGTTGGTATTCTGATGGTGAAGAATTAATAGACGCTTATGTGTTTCTATTAAGAAATTAGGTTGAAGAGCTTTTCTGTGAACTGGAGGGAATTTATTCGCATTCCTTAATTAGTAATATCCATGTTGGTGGCGAGCTCCTTAGCAGAATTTAGGCCAACTGGTTTCCTAATTATTAGCTAGTAAAAGGCGAGTATTTAATCTGTCACTAACACTGTGACTATTACTAGGTTGTAGGTTTACACCTTGCACCAAGCAAGATAATCGTCGTCTTACTAATAGGAAAAAACTTCAGTGCTGGACACTGTCGTGTGTAGAAAGTAGGATAGTTGATGAAACCCTTTTTTTAATAATACGTCTTCTAATTTATCTACAATACTCATTATTTTACACTTTAAATTTTACTACCTGTTGCCTGCGGCATCACCCACGTGGTTAATCGTCCCACAGGAACCATTTTTCGGAATAAAACTGTACTATGTGTTGATCCAAGTTACCCTCTATGTGTGTACCAAATTTCATTGAAATGCTCCTCTATATTAATAAAGTCTATATACAAAGGAAGAGTCCATAAAGGTGGATGATGAAATGTCCAAAAAGCTCAAAAATAGTAAAGCAACATTCCAACGTAGGGTGTTTATAGACCACGGGCAGTTCTTACCACAAGGGAATCCATCATCTTGTTTACCTTAGTATAAAATAAAACCTTATAACAAGAGCTCTTACTCTGTGGAAATAATATGTAGTGTTGAGAGTACTTACACACATACACACATTTGTAAGAGAGAAACAAAAAATAATCATTTTTTCCAATTTTCTAACAAAAACAGCCTCGCCATTTGTGCCCTTTTGGCGATAATATATGCTTTGTTTAGTCTGAGGCCAGTTCCACAAGCCTTGGTTAAGAAGAGCATTTTATGCTCAAATGGTTAGAGCATTCATCGGCTTGAGACGAAAGATTACAGGTTTAAATCCTGTATGGGCAAAATTTTTTCTTTCTTTTAAATTTATAGAAATAGAAATCGTATTTGTCATTTTAGGTTAATACCTAAAATGCCGCTAATGCGGATTATTAACATTTAGTTTCCCCCGTGTTGGTCCGGGCTCCTTTTGCAGAATAGGCCATCTGCCTTCCTGCCAGGCAACTCGTAAAAGGCGAGCATAGGCTTACGGTCACTAACACCGTGACATCTGACTAGGTGGTAGAGTTTCGCAGCGACTCACCCGGATTGGTACCACCGCCTTTCCTATTCCTGCCACCATAACGTCATGACGTGTTCCGGTTTGGAGGGCAAGGTAGCCGGTAAACTTACTTTTGCTAGAGGTCAAACATCCCGGCCTCAGGTTGGCAACGCATCATTACCACCTTCGGTGTCTCTAGGCGAATCAGGAAATAAGTCTGCTTGTTTGCCTTCCAATATATAAAATAATGTATTTTTAATATTAACTAAATGTTAATAATTCGTCAGTATTGTTTAAGAGTACTTAAATGACATACTCGATACCAATTTCTAATATTGCATAATTAGACCATCAAGAGTAAACCTACTTATACCGTACTTGTGCTAGTATTGTTTTATATAATTTGTCACACGGGTAACGCTGCGGTTTAAAGCTAGTATTTTCTATTTCAATTGCTAAGCACATGTATTACAAGACATTGGCTGCAATCACAGTTAATGACGCTACCACATCGAGTAAATTGAAATCGATTAAAGTAACAGTAGACGTCAGAATCGATTAAACTCGTTTAAAGTTTGATGCATATCTATTAGATAAAGATCACACAGGATTTGTTAGATATTTATAAATCTACATACATGTAAAACAACGGATCTATATTCACATTTCATTTTAACTAAGACATATAAACCGCACGTCAATATGTATATAATTTTTTATGATCAATATCAAAGCAAACAAGCAGACGGATTTCCTGATGGTAAGAAATTCACGGAACACGTCAACGGCAAGCCCTGACGTTATGGTGGCAGGAATAGGTAAGGCGGGCGAGTCGCTAGACTATCACCTAGTCAGATGTCACGGTGCTAGTGACGGTAAGCCTATGCTCGCCTGTTACGAGTTGCCTGGTACAAAAAAGCAGATAGTCTATTATGCAAAGGAGCCCGGATCAACACGGGAAAAAAATGGAGTTCAATACACAGTTCACAGGCTACTTTTAAAAAAAATCAACACCTAAAGTAATGTAACCGGGGATGAAAACTTTGTATGAAAATTGTTTCTTATCTACTCTGATAAAGCCACAAGTAAACAACTAGTTGGTATACAAAGTAGCCTTTGTAACTATCAAGCTGCCTAAGTGTAGAAAAAACAATATGGATTTCTCCGTTTCGTGTTAAAGTTTTGTCGTGTATAATATTATTAATAATTTAAGAACAACATACATATCTTCACGCTGAGGCCCTTACGAGGTAGGCAGATAGTATCAATTACCAGACCTCACGATTCTGACAAACCTGTCTGGCTTTGGTCACATTCATAACCCTTTTCAGACAAACACGCCGGTTTTGGAAACTCTTGACATCACCCTTAAATAATATCCAAATTATCTGATCGTGGAATGTCTCACCGGGTACCTACATCCATCATCACCGCAGATGAAAGATTGACAAAGCAGATATACACTGATCTTTCCACATGACCGAACCAGCGAAGCATGCCCTTTAGCATTTTATCAGCAACACTTTTTTTTCAATCCCACTCTTTCTCAGATTTCACTATTACGAATACGGTCAGCTAGCGATACACTCAAGATTTTCCGTAGCGCTCTCATTTCGAACGTATTTATCCTACTTTCATGCTTTTTCTGACATACCCAACTCTCGCTTCTATACAATAACGTTGGGATAAGCACAGCATTATGCAAAGCGAGTCTAGCTTTTTGACTCAAAACCTCACTTTGAAATTGTTTACCCAGCGCTCCATTCACTTTATTCCCTGCACCACATCCGCTCAACCAAGGCATGAATGAAGAATTTCATTCATTTGCACCAACACTACATCATCAACTAAAACTCTTTCATCCGTTCTGGCTACCTCTCTTTTGAACACCATTATTTTGGTTTTCATAGCATTCCAATGTAAACCCCTTTCATAATTGTGACCAGTGTTTGCAGCTCAGATGGTGTAGAGCCCAAAACTTCACCATCATTTGCATAAAGCAGGGGAGTTCACCACTTGATTACCCATACGCATTTCCACATTCAATGACCTTAATCTTTGAAGACATTAGTCCAAATATAAGAGAAAAGCTTTCGAGGTCCACGCAACTAGATGCTTTTCTACAATGTTGTGGAGCGAAAACACTTGATCCGTACATTCTCCTCCAGACCTGAAACCTTCTTAACCCTCCCACAATGTTCCATCGGACATCCCTTGCATCCTCCTTCCAACTATTTTTGCATACACTTTTGATGCTAAACTGATTAATACTTTAAGAACAGTAAAACTGCAAAAACCAACTTCAACTTCAATAATTAAATAATTTCAATCAAAAAGTATTTGCTACTATTTCTCTAGGATTTCATCATCTTATTTAGATTTTGTGCCAATAGGACTGCCACAAAAGTACACTCTTACAAAATAAAAGTCTGTTTAAAAAATGACGAAGAAATCGATCAACGTACTTACATAAAAAAGACAGAAGTCGAACGTGTGACCTCCTCCTTTTTTTGAAGTCCATTTAAATCATGAGTCACTGTGTATTACTTACTTAATCTAATCAAAACGTATTTTGTATACCTCTCATGTCCTTTGACAAATAATGGTTTTCAAGTAAAAAGAAAAATAACTCGCTTTGTCTGGAAACGTTATTTATCATACTCCGCACAAAAGACTACAAATTCATCAACCTTCAAAGCTATGTAAATGTAAAAATAATATCTCTGAAAAAGGGAAATAGTCTCTGAAACATGTTTTAATAATTCACAAACAAACTGATCAAAATGATCAATGTTGTGGTTCTTGACATTTTATATCTTAATATACATATATAAATTATGTGTCACTTGTTTGACTTCTAAACTACTTAACCGATTTCAATCAAATTTCCACACCGTATGCAGTTTGATCCAACTTCAAAGATAGAATAAGCTTACATCCCTATTTATGATAAAAAAAATTACCATCCGAGCAAAGCCGGAACAGACAGCTAGTATACAATGAACTAAAGTAAAACTAAAAGCGTAGAATTTTATGTTTTTTTATGTCAGAAGTTAGCGATAAAGCACGCTCTTACAGTGGAAGTGCTCTTATGGTTAGTCTTAAACGATGTTACAGATGTACGTCCGGTGGCCGAGGTGTTATGCTTCCTGTGCAAGTGTACCGGTTACTCTACACTCCAGAACAGAACATCACATATTCATTATGGCAGCAGGAATATGTGATGTGATAAATCCTTACCCAGGCAAATTGCTACACAGCACTATTCCAACTACAACCTTTTTGGTTGTGACTTATTTAACCTATGCTCGCCTCGTACAAGCTGCCTAGCACAGAGGCAGATTGTCTATTCTACTTAGCGGTCTCACATATTATATTTTATCAACATCATGATTGTATTCTTACATTCTTATATATGAAATTATTAATACTTTTCCGAAACGGCTTGAGTAGGTCTGAAAATCGGCCAACATCTATTTTTTATACCTCATGATAAGGGCGACTCACTTAATAAAAAAAATAGCAAAACAACGTTTGCCGGGTCAGATACAAAAAAATATAGAAAAAACATATACAGTTAATTTGAGAACCTTCTCTTTTTTGAGTCAGATAAAAAACATGTCATAATGTTCGTGACAACACGTAAACTTTCAATACGAAAAGCAGTTTTTCCTTACCATAGTTTCCTAATTAATCAAACTTCAAAGGAAAAATGGATGATATTTTCTTTTAGTCCGAACTTCCATAGAAAAGTAAACATCCATGTCTTTTCTTCATTCAAGCAAAAGCTTTCAATAAATATTTGGATTTATTACGTAAAGAGCTTTTTGTGTGTATGAATTTTGATAACGATAATTTGTTATATTAATGTATTTTTCATAACATTAGGATAAAATAAACGAAGTTCTTTTATGTTTACTTAAACATTAAATTTGAATTAAAAAGATAAAGGTTAATCCAACCTGCTAACAATGGGATGCCTACTTTTGGTATGCTTTAAGGAAGCTCGAAGCTTAAAAAACTTAAAATACGGTTTGAAATTTCCATAAAAATCTTTTTGTAACCTGTTTGATTGTAAACTCCCCCCGTGTTCCCCCGTGTTGGTCCGGGCCCCCGTGTTGGTCCGGGCTCCTTTGTAGAATAGACCGTCTGCCTTCCTGCCAGGCAGCTCGTAAAAGGCGAGCATAGGCTCACCGTCACTAACACCGTGACATCTGACTAGGTGGTAGAGTTTCTCAGCGACTCGCCCGGATTGGTACCACCGCCTTACCTATTCCTGCCGCCATAACGTCAATGCTTGCTGTTGACGTGTTCCGGTTGGAGGGTAAGGTAGCCGGTAAACTGACTTTTGCTCGAGGCCTAACATCCCGGCCTCAGGTTGGCAACGCACCATTACCACCTTTGGCGTCTCTAGGCGACGTGAATTTCTTACCATCAGGAAATCCGTCTGCTTGTTTGCCTTCCAAAATTTAAAAAAAACTTAAATGTTACAGTTTTGGGTAACTATTATAACATTATACATTAAGTATTACTAATATATGATATTATATGTTTCTATTATAATACGTCATATTCTACTACATAGGTTTTCCTGCGGCTTTGCTCGCATTTAAGTCATTAAAAAAGTATCCTTTGTTGCTTTTTATACCTCTAAGAATATGTGTACAAAGTTTTACAATGGGTTGAGTAGTTTTCGCGTTAAAGTTAAATGAAACCGACCAAGTGCGATTCGGACTATCAATTATTTATTAAAAATTACGTTTGTTGTATGGGAACCCCCTTTTATTCACTTTTTTCTTATTTAATTATTAATTTTGAAAGGTAGTATAGAAATAAATATTCTGTAAAAATTTGAAGCGTCTACCTGTTTCCGTTTTTAATATTGAGCAAAAAAAAATACGAAAAAAACACATTTATTGTACCCCCATTAGTATATTATTTTTTAATTTTTAGTATTTGTTGTAATAGCGGCAACGGAAATCATCATTTGTGAAAATTTCAGCTTTCTAGCTATCACGGCTTATGAGATTCAGCCTGGAGATAGACAGACCGACAGACAGACAGACAGACAGACAGACATGGGGGGAGGCTTAGTAATAGGGTGCGTTTTTACCCTTTGGGTACGGAACCCTAAAAACAAACTTACATTCACATTTTAATGTTAGTAGGGAGAGCATTGTCTGTTAAACTTTAATATTTTAATGAAATATCGTTTAATTACTTTTGTATTTCTAACGAGCCGACCAGAAGAACTTCGTATCGCTTGTTTATTTATATTGCTACATTAACAGCTACTAAGAGTTTGTACGAAAAAGAAATTGCTTACCATTTTCTCTACAAGTTTCCGTGATTTTCTCTTCGAAAAAACCTTTATCTGACATTAACCAACACAGCAAAAAAAATTCGTTAAATAAGTCCATCCTTTCAGGTCATTACACCTGTACGGATGGAACAAACCGACGACCACGCAAAATGGGGATTCTTTTTTTATATAGATAAGTATAGGTCAGTACCTATACTTATCTATACTGACTTTATAGGTTTTTATTTTTATTCTTCCGTGCTATAAGCAGGCGGCTGTCATCATGAAAGAAGAACCGTATAGACACAGTTAAAGTTTATGGCATCTTGCTACCTCACATCCTTGAGGCCACGCATACAAGTCTGCAATCTACCCTACCCTCATGCTACACGTTTATGCTTTGACTTGTTGCCTCTGTGGTCTAGCGGTTCAGTTGTTGGACTTGACTGCATGAGGTCCCGGGTTCGAATCCCAGGTCGGGCAACAAAAAAAAATTGGGTATTTCCAACTTTCTAAAAAAAATGTTGCTCGGGATTGGATATGTGCCCAGTTGGCGATAGGCTTGCCACCTATCACATTGTGGGACTTAGTGTCTTTCTCTAGTCGTGGGTAACCTGGTTGTATCTCTGCCTACCTCTTCGAGGATATAGCGTGAAGATACTTATTTACTTTTATGCTTTGACATTTTGACTTTAGTACCAAGTAACTAGTGGCTAGTGTACGGGTAGATTAATCCATAAACCAATGGTCGATGAGGTCGTCATATCCTGGCGGTATAAAAGACGAAAAATATGTCGAAGGTGGAAGCGAAAAAGGTAGAAAACAAGCTAAAAGGTTCCACGTTTTTACAGGCTATAAAAGATTTATGGCCCTGGAAAACACTTTCATAGGTCGACAGTTTCAGTAACGTCATCACTACATAATATGAAACAAATTCGCTTTCTCTGTCCCTATGTCCCTTTGTATGCTTAAATCGGCGGAATCCATATTTTGATGCGGTTTTTTTAATAGATAAAAGAATTGGAAAAGAAGGTTTATATGTATTATATGAAATATTCATAGCCGGGGCGGGCCGCTAGTTAAATAATTAAACAAGCATATCTTTTCGTCTGTGTATATCTGACAGATAATAGAGACAGGAACGGATGATTTTAATTAATATTATTGCAAAGTAGTAACGTATTTGCTTTTATGTTAAATGCGTTTGATGTTTGGGAAATATTGGAATATATATTGCTTGTGAGTTCTATTAGTTATTATATTATTATATTCGACGTTGCTGTAATCTTCATGTATCAGTCCTAATGCCTGAAAAAAAAATGTTAGCAACTGAAGTCGAAACATTTTTGTTGCTAGATTGACGGTTTTCTATTTTTCTAATAACTTTACTTTATTTATTTATTTAAATCAGAAAAAAATGGACTAATTTAATGTAACTTGATTTTATGTATATCATTTTAATGTTATGTAATTTGATAGTATTAAATTTATTTTTGTGTAAGTTGATTTAGTTTTTGTTTATGTATTTTCATTTTATAATTGTTTAAATTTAGATAACTAATTTCATGCGTTTTTAAGAAAAGTTGTATTGATATTTATTAGGATACTAGCTGTCCCGGCGAACTTCGTTCCATCCGTTCAGTTTGTATGGGGACAAATAAAATCTTGTTTTTCCCATTTTGCCTGCAATTCTCCCGGTTTTTCTCTTCAGAAAAACCTTCTCCCGACAATAACACAATAAAAAAATAATTATCCAAATCTGCACCGATTTGGATAATTATTTTTTTATTGTATTTCGAAAATTATGCGCTTGCAACACATTTAGCCATTCATTTTAAATTATAAGAAACGCGGTCGAAATGAGAGCGCCACGAAAAATCTGTGGTATAACGCTCGCTGACCGCATTCGTGATAGTGAGATCCGAGAAGAGTAGAATTAAAAGAAAGTGTTGGTGTTGAAATGAGAAAGGCCATGCTCCGCTGGTTTGTTTATGTGAAAAGAATGTCAGATGAAAGATTGACAAAGCAGATATACAATTTCAATGTGGATGGATGTAGGTACCCGGGGAGATCTAGGTTAACATTTCATGATCAGATCGCTCGAATATTATCTGAGGTATTTTAGTTTTGAAGTCGGTTTTTTATCGTAGTTTTTTTTATTTAATGCTTTTTGATTTATTGCTGATATGGTTGGTTTAATTTAAAAAAATAAACATCGGAATAGATGAAAGTAGATAAAAATGTTTATAAAATGAAAACTGATGGGCTTACCTGAACCATTTTTTTATGTGGTCCCATAAAAAATTGTTTCAGGTAAGCCCATCAGTTTTGAAACTATTCCGCATCAAACGAAAAAAGAATAACGTAAATCGGTTCAGAAACCTCGGAGAAATCTGTGTAGATTATTCCTAATATAAAATATACCGGCCAAATTGAGAACCTCCTCCTTTTTTCGAAGTCCCTTTTTTCCCCCGTG
The DNA here is from genome assembly GCA_002245505.1 of Calephelis nemesis. NCBI lineage: Eukaryota > Metazoa > Arthropoda > Insecta > Lepidoptera > Riodinidae > Calephelis > Calephelis nemesis. The sequence goes on along the minus strand of NJDD01001558.1, from coordinate 197,534 downwards.
TTGGTCCGGGCTCCTTTGTAGAATAGACCATCTGTCTTTCTTGCCAGGCAGCTCGTAAAAGGCGAGCACAGGCTTATCATCACTAACACCGTGACATCTGACTAGGTGGTCGAGTTTCGCAGCGACTCACCCGGATTGGTACCACCGCCTTACCTATTCATGCCGCCATAATGTCATGACGTGTTCCGGTCCGGAGGGTAAGGTAGCCGGTAAACTTATTTTTGCTCGAGGCCTAACATCTTGACCTCAGGTTGGCAAAGCACCATTAACACCTTTGGTGTCTCTAGGCGGCGTGAATTTCTTACCATTAGGAAATCCGCCTGCGTGTTTGCCTTCCTTTAACATAAAAAAAATAATCGAAAATGACGCATTCTCATTTCCAATTTGCATGAAATTGAGGCTCAAGAGTAACGCAATTGCTTAGTGTGAGGCAGCGATTCCGATTTGTAAATTTGTCCTACTCGTAATATTGACGCCCACAACTACCACTTGTATGGTCTACGTGGATAAAGTACTTTGATTCCGAAAAAAATTAGACTAATCACACGTTAATATAAATTGCCAAATGTAAGTGTAACTAGCGCACCGAGGGTTCCGTACAAACCTGTAGATATATGAGTAAAAGTTCACCCATCACGACAATCGCTACAAATATGATTTTTGTAACTTTTCTAATAGCTGTATTATAAGACGCTAGTTTTTGTCAAATTTCAAGATTCGGAGGAAGTACCCATTTGAGTAGTCGCCTCTGTGGTCTAGCGGTTCAGTTGTTGGACTTGACTGCATGAGGTCCCGGGTTCGAATCCCGGGTCGGAAAACATAAAGAAAATTTGTGTTTTCCAATTTTCTAATACAAAAACGTTGCTCGAGATTGTGGGACACATTGTGGGGCTTAGTATCTTCGGCTAGTCGTGGGTACCCTGGTTGTGCCTATACCTACCCCTTCGGGGATATGGGCGTGAAGATTTTGAGAAGGTTTTGAATCCCTTGCGAGTTTCGAAACTTTGCGGAAATTTGCAGCATAAACGGCTGTATTTTTTATGGCGTTGGTTTAGATTTTTTTTTATGAGTTTAAGTGACAATGGAGTAAGCTTGAGTATTGGATATAAATGTCAGCTTGATACATTTATGTGTTCATGAGAAAAAGGGTCTTGACAAACGAACGAAAGAACAACAAAGGAATCCCATAAGAGGTTTGGTTTTCCTTTCGAGGTATTGAACCATAAAACTGAATCTGAAAAATCCGGACTAATCACAACGTAACATAATAAATTTAAGTACTAGACCATCGTCGTTTTAACGAACCGTAAAATACAAGGATCAGTGGTTTCCATGGCAGCTTTTAATGCTTTACTGAAAGTTTCCTTTTGATTTTCTATTCAGTTAAAGCTAAAGCTTTAATCTTTAGCTTTAAGGATACAATTTTAAAGGAAAGGAATAATCGTATTATGTTTATAAGTTGGTTTGGCAACATAAAAATAATTGTATATGAAATATTTGCACAATAGACATAAATAAGAATATTCATATTTTTAAATAAAGAAACACTTGTACTGTACAGTACACTACAAGTGTTTCTTTATTTAAAAAAAAATTGTAATTTTTACCAAGCGCCGACGATGGAAAATATCAAATATATAAGTAAGAATCTTCAAGTTAAGAAAAATTGATGTTGCATTACTTAGACCAACAATGTGATAGGTGGTATGCCTATCATCGGGTACTTATCCAATCTAGACTCACGTTTTTTTATAAGAAAAACGCGGTGTTGACTGTTCAATCATATTTTGGACGCACGAGTACCTTCGGCTAGTCGTCGGTTGCCTTGTTGTATCTCTGCCTTTCTTAGATATCTTAAAAATACTAGTTCACTAGATATTAAATAAATGTTTTGTAATATAAACTTTGCCACCTATCACATTATATGTGACTTAGTATTTTCGGCTAGTCGTGGGTGCCCTGGTTGTGCCTCTGCCTACCTTTATATAAAATATATAAAATTATACGGGATTTATGAAACTGAAAGGCAAACAAAAAGACGGATTTCCTGATGGTAAGAAATTCACGCCGCCTAGAGACACTAAAGGTGGTAATGGTGCGTTGCCAACGTAAGACTGGGATGTTAGACCTAGAGCAAAAGCAAGTTTACATGCTACCTTACCCTCCGAACCGGAACACGTCAAAGGCAAGCACTGACGTTATGGCGGCAGTAATAGGTAAGGCGGTGGTACTAATCCGGGCAAGTTGCTGCGAAACTCTACCACTAATAGGATGTCACGGTGCTAGTGAATAAATATCGTTTTAGAAAGCTAGGCCTACAAAGATCGTAACAATAGGCACTCGATTCTCTCTACCTACCGCGTAAGGAACTTACCGTGAAATATGTGTATGTATGTATGCGTACTAAATAAATGAAACAATATAAATATTTGTAGTCAAGTGTGACACATTTCACGTGAATAAATTGGCTGATTGTTACGACCTTGGAAACCACTAAACATCTCAGCTTTAATTTCCTACAAACATTTTATAAAACAAAGACCAGTTGAGTCAGTTTAATGGTAATAAAAAGATTACCCTTAATATTATGGACTACTCGAATAGAAGTGATGTCAGTCTTATATCTTTCCAGTTCAGCTTTCAGTGCTTTTAAAAGGTTAACTGCACGGTAAGTTTTGCTGTCAGTCTTACCACTTTTTTTGTGCCTCTGTGGTCTAGCGGTCCGGCGTCGGACGTGACTTCTAGAGGTTTCGGGTTCGATACTCCGGTACACAAAAAAAAGTAAATGTGTATTTTCATCTGTCTAATATTGACTAATTTAATTTCACTTGACTACATGAGATACCACGTTCGATTCCGGGGTCGGTCAACAAAAAGTGATTGTGGATTTTCCAATTTTCTAATAAAGAAAATGGCGTGCCCGTGGGCGATAGGCTTGCCACCTATTACATTGTGGATCTTAGAGTCTTCGGCTAGTCGTGGGTGCCCTGGTTGTGCCTACCCCTTCGGGATATGAGCGTAAAGAAACTTTTTTTATCATACGGTCAATCGCGGATCATTCATGCATTTAGTTTAATGTTTATAATTTATTCTAAGAAAACATTCAAGGACCGCAAGCGGCTGGGAGATGCCGCCCGATGATCTAGATGGTAATGTGCAGCAACTTGCCCGGGTAGAGATCTACCGCATTACTTATGCCTGCCGCCAGAATTACTCATGACCTAGTCCAGAGAGCTTGGCTTACACAACAGGCCTGACATTTCAGCTACAGGACAGGGACGCACCTATAACGTCTTCAGTGTCTATGGGCTACGTTTATTTCCTTTTTTTTCCGAGCTTGTGTTATAAAATATTTGCATGGACATTGTTGTTTTTATAATTGCATTCTGTTAAACGTTTCATAGATTAATAGAAGATAAATAAAACACGTTTGTTTTTCATAAGAAATGTTTTTCTTGGGAAAATTGGGAAAAACGGAAAGTTTTTTCACATTTTGTTTGTTACTAATGGTTTTGGGGTTAAGCATGCACATTTCTGCGTTATTACGTAGCTAAGTTCTCAGGGATCCTAAAAATATATACATTTACTAGCTGCCCGTTCCGGCATCGCTCGGATGGTATTTTTTTAACATAAATTGAGATGTAAGCTATCCTATCTCTCAAGTTGGATCGAACTGCACATGGTGTGCGAATTTTATTATAATCGGTTAAGTGATTTAGAAGTCCATTGAGGACAAACATTGTGACACGAGATTTATGATTAAGATATGTTTTTAATACATAAATCGAAAGATATCGTTTTTCCGATTTGCCGCCATTTTTCACCAAACGTATGAGCGATTGCGCGGCAAAATCGCTTTAGCATTGCCCATTGACAGGTCTTAGAGCCTACACGGCTCAAGATTAAGAAATAAAGTTGCTTGTTCGTTAAACCCTTACATAAAAGCATTCCCATTGTTTGTACGTTTTGTTATTGTTTCATCTGTACACCTATCAACCTTGAAGC
>NJDD01001558.1:63424-78478 GCA_002245505.1 Calephelis nemesis | reverse complement strand
TTTGTCGGAGTTATTCTTTTTTTTTTTGCAGTTTTGCTTATTTGATGATAGAAATTATGTGAAATTTTCCCTAAATCCACTCCCTGCTAAGCAAGTTTAGGTAAAATCTTAACCCTTAAAACACTCACATAATTAAAAGACGCTCGTAAGTAGTGTCTTTCTTAATTTCAAATTGTACTGTATTATGAATTAATCCATAGCTAATAACCCTTCTCATACCACAGCCATAAAAAGTTGCCGTGTCTCAGAAAATTATGTAATTATTTAGATTAAAATCTATTTCGTGATCATGTTTTCTGCTTGTACGTAATCACTCACTCCAACTTTATTAACTTGCAAATTATTTAACTTAACAAGTGCTTAATATACCTTTATCTCTCTCTTTCTCTCTGTGGTATAATGGTTTATTGTTGGACTTGACTTCATGAGGTCCCGGGCTCGATCCCCAGGTCGGACACCAATAAGTCATTATTTTAATTGCAGCAAAACTGCAAAACTGTAGTTTACGATAGACAGGGTTAAATTTAATTATAGTTTTAAAATGTTTGGTAATAAATAATTAAACTGTGTTGTGTTGGTCGGTGGTGTTAGGCGTATGTTAGTCAATACATAAAAATACGCAAATAGATACCAGAATAAATTTAATAAACAACCAGACCCGGAAATATAGACATTTAAATGTTTATCACACAAATATCTGCCTATGTCGGAAATCGAATCAGAGCCTTGTGGTTGCTCGGTGGAGTTAGACTTGTACAGGCTATTTAAATTATGCGCTTCGGCTTTACTACTTTTTACACTTTATACTTTTAATTACGTGAAGATACTGTTATTTTTATTCTTAAATGGTTTATGCTTAACTTAACTGGCTTAAGGATTTCATGGTAAGAAATACGCAATGCCTAATACATTAGATACAGTACTACTATTTAAATTATGCGCTTCGGCTTTACACTTTTTACTCTTTTACACTTTATACTTTTATTTTAAAATTGGTTAACCTAATCTAAACTTAAGTAAAATGATTATATGTAACAACAACTCTATATAGATATCTTTAAAATACATTTGGGTTTCCGAAGCTTGACGAATATAGGCGAAGCGCATTTAAATAGTACTACTGTACGCCCCTCGACCAACGAGGCAAACAAATACAGTGACTTAAAACTGTTAGTAAACCTATCTTGACCGCCTCGTTGGTTGAGTGGCTAGCGTACACGCCTAATTACATCGACCAACCACGAGGCTTGGGTTCGATTCCCGACGGGGGCAGACATTTGTGTGATGAACATTTAGATGTCTGCATTTCCGGGTCTGGGTGTTTATTCAATTTATTCTGGTATCTAAGTATTTAAGTATTTTATATGTATTAGAATCGTTGACTAACACCCATAATACAAGCATATAATTTGCTTACTTTGGGGTTAGATTCAATTTGTGTAACTTGTCCAGGCATATTTTTATTTATCTTATAACGGGCGTCTTAGATCAAAAGGATTGTCGTTTGCCATCAAGTTGAGCTATAATTACTTTGAGGTTGCGTGTCAAATGTGTCGACAACGTTTTGGGAAAACCGGACGGAAAGTTTACGTTGTTTAAATAAGGCAATAAGTTGTATCTCAAACTTACGGCTCCATTTGTCGACCATTTTGACTTGTGTTTTGAATGCACATGGAGAATTTGAATGATAGATATTTTTGAAATATCACCGATCAAAAACGTAGCCAGCTTTCGTTTCGCAGATAATTAATAGTCCTCAATAATGAGGTCCAAAAATGTATGCATTTCGGTATTTCTCAAAAACCATTCGTCGAATCATGTTAAAAATAATATGGGACCACCTCGGAATTATGACCTGTCTTTCTAAAATAGAGCTATTTAAATCTGTAGGCTATTCAAAGTATAATCGCGTTACAAATATACAAAAAAACATACAGTCAAGTTGCTAACCTTCTCCTTTTAAGGAGTCGGTTATTATACTTTCGCACTTGTGAGAATAAATCTATTTATACGGGGTTACTTCTAAAGGACCGCCCAAATTTTAAAATAAGGAGGTAAAGGCTTAAATGGATTAAATATATTTGTCAAATTGAAATATTTATTTTAATTTGCATTACTTTAAAACAGTCCGCAAAATGCTTCACTAGCTTTCTCGCTACGTTGTACCTAGTTCGAATTATGACGTCATTAGCCTGAGAATACGATTGCGGCTATCGGAAACCAGTTTTATGCTTTGTTTACGTTATAACCATACATTCATCTTGTATTTTGCGTTGGATAAAAATTATAAATTATTTTTTTTTAAATCCGATTCCGAATCGTTTCTCAAAATTTGATTGTACGTTAAATGTTACTCTGTATAAAAATCAATTGCTATTTCTTAGTCTCGCTAAAACTGGAGAACGCCTTAACCTGTTTTGCTTATTTTGGTTTTAAATTATTTGTTTTAATTCAGAGAAGATTTAAAAGATAAGAAAAAGGGAAAAACTGACAGGAAACTAGAATAAACAGATATTTTTTCCCATACAAACTAAACGGGTGGAACGAAGTTCGCCGGAACAGCTAGTATTGAATAAATAAATATCCCTGGACAGATCACACAACTTTAATCTAACTCCAAATTAAACAAATTACATGCTTGTGTCATGGGTGTTAGTCAACGATTTTAATACACAGAAATAAGGAAGTAAACACTAGAATAAATTTAATAAAAACGCCAAAAACCAGACAGGCAAGTATTCTATGTATGAGTTTGAAATGCAATACAGGTAACTTTTTATAGAATCATGTATCTATATTTTTCTCTTTTATTGTTTATTCTTACTTGACTTAAGGAACACAATAATGAATAATTTCATTGTTTATTATATGTTCCGGTAATTTAAACCTAGTAACGTTTTACAACTTTCTTTATGACACAAGATTGCAAACCAGGGTCGGATTTAGAGGCGTGGAGGCCTCGGGATAACAAACTAGTGGAGACCCCTGGCCCCAATTGTTTTTCTCAATAAAATGACAATTTCTTTTAGTCGAGAAACCTTGACTGAAAGAAATTATTACTTTATTCATGATCATTATAATCATGTTTGTACAAAATATAGTAGGTAAAAGTGAAACATTAAAAAATACTAACGGAAAAGATGTTCACCAGTGTTGGGGCCCCTCGTTTGAGGAAGACCCGGGGCTTTCTTCCATTTTCTCTCCTCTAAATCCGGCCCTGTTGTAATATTATTTTCTAAGCTGGCCTTAGTAGTTGGTAACTACACTGGCCAGCAATAAAAAATAAATAAATTCTTTTTCAAAAATATTTAAAATTAAATTTTATAATATTTGTTAATAAATAAAGGATCAATCCTATCAGAATCATTAGGGTCATTACTGCAAATTATTTGCAGCAAGTTGTCCATGCAGGTCCACCGAATCCAGCAAAATTTTGATAGTGGTCTATGAAACAAAATAGATCGGGAATCTCTGGTGTGGACTAAGGATTAAATCTAAAGAAAAGTATCTTTACGCCCATATCCCCGAAAAGATAGACAGAGGCACAACGAGGGCACCCACGACTAGCCGAAGACAATAAGTCCCATAATGTGATAGGTGGCAAGCCTATCGCGAACCGGGTACATATCCGATCCCGAGCAATATTTTGTATAAGAAAATTGGAAAAACCAAATTTTCTTTTTGTTGCCCGACCCGGGATTCGAACCCGGGACCTCATGCAGTCAAGTCCAACACCTGAACCGCTAGACCACAGAGGCGATTAATCTAAATTTTATAAAATCGGAAGATGCAGTTATCTTTGTCGGAAGGCCCGTTTACAACCGTCTAGAACGTCATTAAAAATAAAATCAAAAGGTTTGTTCATCCATGGAAACTACATACAAGTGTTTGTAGATCATAAAATAACATCGATTCTAGCACCGACTCGAGAATGTGTCTAAAAAAATACGGACATGTTTATTCTCTGATGTTAGTTACAAGCCTACGCCCGCAGCTTCGCTCGTGTTGCATTTTATTAATTTTTTATTCCTTTAATTGACTCAGTACAAGTTTTTTTATATACTAGCTGTCCAGGCGAACTTCGTTTCGTTCGTTTAGTTTGCATGGAATATTAAAGTGTTATTTTTCCTTTTTTTCTCACAGTTTTTCCCATCTTCTCTTGACTTTCAAACATTCTCTACACTTCCAAAAATAATTCAAAACCAAAATTAACCAAATTAATCCAGTCGTTCGGAATTTATGCGCGTGCATACAGATAAACATTCATTTGTATATTAAAGAAGACAGCAAACAAGCAAGCTTTCCTGCTTGTTTTAGACAGGGGTGGGCTACAGACACCATTTATGTTATAGGTGCGTCGCTGTTCTGTAGCCGTGAGTTACGCCTTTGTGCAGTTCTACTGGCCACCTTACTCTCCGGACCGGAATAAGACAGTGCCAGACACTGTCATATTACTTCATAAATTTTCCTACCCACGAGCACGCCCACAGATGTAAGATTTGGCAAGTAATACTGATGAAGGATCTCATGCGTCTTTAAGCATTATTATTGAAAAATATTATGCTCCTGCGTCCGCGCAATTTTCGTAAAAAGGGGTCCAAAGTTTTGGCATCGCGTATTAATATATAGATTTACCCCATTCTAAACTCACACTAATTACATACGAAAAATTGCTGATATTATATGTGGTAGGTCCATAGACTTGTATATGAATTCGTTGTATTCGTTTTTTTAAACGGAATCCCGTTACGAAATTCCGAATGTGTCCGAATGTGTGTAGTGGATCCTAAAGTAGGTACTAAAGCATATAACGCAGAGATGAGTAACAAACAAACACTTGTCTTTTAAAGTCTCTCATCTATACTAATATTATAAAGCTGAAGAGTTTGTTTGTTTGTTCTCGTCGAGTGGCTAGCGTACCCGCCTAACTACATCGATCAACTGCGAAAATCGGGTTCGATTCCCGACGGGGCAGGCATTTGTGTGATGAACATTTAGATGTCTGCATTTCTGGGTATGGGTGTTTATTAAATTTATTTTGGTATCTATTTAAGTATTGCTATGTATTAGTATCGTTGACTAACACCCATTACATAACCATATAACTTGCTTACTTTGGGGTTAGATTCAATTTGTGTGATTTGTCCAAGGAGTATTTACTTACTAACCAACTTCAAATTTATTAAATCTATTGTTTACTTGAACGGAAAATTTCAGGAACTTCTGGTCCGATTTGAAAGATTCTTTCAGTATTAGATAGCCCATTTATCGAGGAAGGCTATAGGCTATATCATCACGGTATGATAGGCTAATTTTTAAATATTGTTTATTGGTGCTCCACTCCTGAGCACCAATAAACAATATTTCAAAATAGGGGATTTTGTTTCTATCATTTCCATACAAACTGTTAGTGGCTTTTAATGTCAAGCGATACGAAGAAGGTAGCCGGGTCGGCTAGTAGTAAATATAAAAAGCCAAAACTAAAAAGCTAGACAAATACGAAAAAAATGTGTAATTAGTTATCCATTCTACATTATCCATTCCTTTTCCCATGAAGAAATTACCTAGTTCTTTGTGTCTAAATTAAAAATAAGTACCTACCTATTGATATAATGTCACTCAATCTCTAAATATTTTAAAAAAATAAGAGAGTTGTACGACATACGTGTTTTGTAAACATTTTGATAAAAATAAGAATACGCTAAAAAGGCAACAACAGAATAAGTTTTGAAATTGTTTAATTTTTAAAGTTGCTTACCTGTATTTCGTCAAAATCGTCTAAATGAGAGAGGAGGGTATACCCTTGAGAAGAGAGGCAAGTTTAAAAGCATGCTCTCGCAAGCAAAAACACGGTCATGAACTAGTTTTCTTAAAACTAGATAAAACGTTACGTTTGACGCATTTAGTATTGAACAGGGTTGTCATTTAAAATTTTTGAGTAACTTAATTACGCTATTTGTGTCACAGATCTTTTATGATTGGAATTTGGGTCACAACAAAATAAAAAGACACACTTTTTCGTAGTAAAACACTTGCACTCATCCACTATACACTTTATTCAACAATTTACGCTACTCTTCAGCCAACAGGTTTCACTTTTTACTGCATCATCAGGGCTCTTAAGCTGAAGACGTAAAAAAACTGTTTTAGTTTAATGTTCAGTACATATTTGGTTGGACCTTTAACCCAACTTAAACATTTTTTTTAATTGTGCTTTGGGAATTAAATTAAATATCAATGTCTTTGTGTTAACGTATTTTGTTTTAAAACGTTTGGTTTGGTATAATTTTGGAAAGATTTTTGTAGAAAATTAATTTACGCTTCTGGCAACCCTGGTATCGAAGAGGTAGAGGCTCGCTCAATTCCGGGCGGGTGAAGGGCAAGGCCACTAGGCAGGTCGTCGAACCCGCTATTTAAGGACGAGCTGCTTCAATCATGCTTTACGCTGTGTTATCAGAAATCACGAGAACCAATAAATTTAAAGTATTACTTATTACGTAGATATTCGATCGAAGTGAGAAATGGAACGTTTTGTCAATTTGACCGCGTTTAGGAATTATTGCTTTTATGTTTTGGTTCTTACGTAATACCACAGACAATATAATATTTACTAATCTGTGGTAATACCTACTTAGTATTGTATTATTGTCTTTGGTTTTGGATACCAATCACATTTTGAAGACTTGAATTTGTGAATAATAGCTGTTACAGGGGGGTTACCATAAGCTCTTAAAACAGTACTATTTCAACAATACTAATTGTCAGTCGAGAAAGACAACCTTATAACGTATACCATAAAGTTGCTTATAAAGGCAGACATTTAGCAAGATGGAAATAATACTGCTATAAGCGCTCATGGTAGGGCCCCTGGTCCTTAGAATCTAGGTCCTACTGCACCAGTCACAGAAATTAGTTACTGAAAGCATTTTGTCTGATTTTTGAAGTTTTTTTTGTAGGTATATTCATTTGTGAAGAGTTTATGCCACTCTTAGGCTATGTTTCACAATGTATCAGTAAAGCAATCAGTAGTTACTTACTGAGTAAATTACTGAACGGTTTAATCCTTTCAGTAACTTACAACGCGTTTCAGAACCGTCCTCACAGTATTTTAATGTGTCGAGTAGTTACTTAACACTTAAGATGCTGACGAGTGACAACAACAACTAATATTTGGGTTCCAAAGCGCAGTTTTGTTAAATTAGCCACTGTTTTTGTCTAATATTTTTATTGCATTACATATGTTTTATCAAGTTTTTAATAAAGATATACATTTTATAAAACATAAAGAAAAATTACAAATAAAACAGAAATTGTTAAGGAACTTTAGTTTATGACAACAAAACCAAATAAAATTGATTGCATAATCTGTAAATTGTTATCTTTCTTATAAAATTAAAAATACAATTTTTTTATTTTTTTTAGCTACCCGACCCGGGGATTGAACCCGGGACCTCAAAGAGTCAAGTCCGACGCTAGACCGCTAGATCGTTGAGGCGATTAATCAATATTTGTGGTTTTTTTTATTTTTAAACCAATAAAAAATGTTTTATTGATTTTTAATTAAATTTTTAAGCTCCGATTCACCTTTAATTGGAGCTCACCTTTAATATTGTTTGTTCAATTTTGAACTATTTGCAGCCTTCAAGGTTCGGTAACTAAATAAAAAAATCATCTAAATCCTCTTCAATGTTATCAGAAATATCCATAATTTTCAAAAGAACATTTTACCCTAATAAACATCTAAATTGAACAATAGCAACTTGGGTCATATCTAGTCGAACAGAATGTTTTGAACACATCTGTTGACCATATTGTGTTGAAAGTTAAAGTTACTCGACAAGTAAATAAGTTGATCGCTACTCTGTCCGACCTATAAGTTACTGAGCAGTTTAAGTGATGAGTAGTGTTACTTGATGAGTGTGAAACGCAAAAACGTGTTTTACTTTTTACTTGACTTTTAAGTAGCCTACTTAGAACTTTACTTAGATATTGTGAAACATAGCCTTAGTTAAAATTTTTACTTATCATCATTTATTAATTCCTAAAACGTTTAAAATTTAAGAATTAAGTATATTTTCTTTATATTATTTAAGAGTTTGCATTGAGCGATCAGACCTACACGTGTATTAGGTTCTGACTTCTATTTTAATTGTTACTTTTGTATAAGATTCGCATATCACATATTTTTTAACTCCCGACAAAAAAGAGCTGTATCACGAGTATAAGTTTGACATATTTTTGTATGCGTGTCTATCTGATGCATCCTAACTCCTGAACGAATGAAGTGATTTCGATGCGCATTTTTTCCTAAGAAAACTGACTTGATCGAGATGGTTTTCAGCTACCTACATTACAGATAGGTAAATTTTGACTGAGATTTTTGAACAATTTTAATTTTATGATCATTATATTTTTTTTATGACATTGGAAGGCAAACAAGCAGACGGATTTCCTGATGGTAAGAAATTCCCGCCGCCTAGAGACACCAAAGGTGGTAATGGTGCGTTGCCACCCAGAGGTCGGGATGTTAGGCCTAGAGCAAAAATAAGTTTACCGGCTACCTTACCCTCCAAAGGAACAAACACTTCATGACGTTAGGGCGGCAGGAATAGGTAAGTCGCTGGTACCAATCCGGGTGAGTCGCTGCCAAACTCTACCACCTAGTCAGATGTCACGGTGCTAGTGACGGCAAGCCTATGCTCGCCTTTTACGAGCTGCCTGGCACAGGAAGGCAGACGGTCTATTCTACAAAGGAGCCCGGACCAACACGGGGTAAATATTGTTTTTGTGTGTAATATGTAATTAGGTAATGTATTAAGTACGATAAAGAATAAATAAAATATGTTTAGCATTAATGTGACTAGTTTAGCATAAATACGCATGCACTTATTTTAGCACTTAGGTTACCCAAAGACAATATTTATATAAGTATTTACTAATCTCTGCTTCTGCAATCCTAAACGAGTGGAATGAAGATGCACGCAAGTCGCCTACCTACCTACCTATGCAATCGGCCATAATTCCTCCGAGGCTTTTTTAAGGCTGGACATTTTTTTTTAAAAATGACCAATTTTCTATGGAAAGTTTTTTATGACATGAGGTAAAAAGAAGACCTCTTGTCCTAATAAATACCTATATTAGGGACGTTTATAGATACCTAAAATGTTAGTGGTAGTCCGTCTACTTTGTAATTTTACAAGATATACCTATTACTTCCATGTTCAGAATTCGTCGAGAGGCAGAGTACGAGTAAAATGGATCGAATTGAATATATTTTTACTTAAATTAAGTATTTAATATATTTTTTTATGATATTGGAAGGCAATCAAGCAGACGGATTTCCTGGTGGTAAGAAATTTACGCCGCCTAGAGACACCAAAGGTGGTAATGGTGCGTTGCCAACCTGAGGCCAGGGTGCATTTATGTCAGGCCCAAGTAAAATATAACAAGTGTTATTTAAAACTAAACCATAATTATTATCTACGAAATATTCTAGTTAATCTTTACTTATGTAACTTCGTGCTAGATAGGCATTGCAACCATTCCTCAAAGAAGCATGGAACCTAGTTTATATTGTAGTTTCATTAAAATCTATTTACCTATGTTCCATGAAAAATCATACAATAAAAAATGTTTTACATTTTACGTGTGTACACTTAAAGACGCATCTTATTTATTTTATTTCAATAAATTTATTATTATTAATTTATTTCTCTGTAGTCTAGCGGTTTAGCTGTCAGACTTGACTGCATGAGGTCCAGGGTTCGATTCCCGGGTCGGGCAAAAATAAGAAAATTGGGTTTTTCCAATTTACTAATAGAAAAAAACGTTGCTCGGGATTGGATCTGTGCCCGGTTGGCGATAAGCTTGCAATTTATCACATTGTGGGACTTAGTGTCTACAGCTAGTCTTAGGTGCCCTCTGCCTACCTCTTCAGGGATATGGGCGTGAAGATACTTTTTTTTGTTTAATTGCATTCTTTATCAGCACAAGCCCTAATTTCGCCATCTAACCGGAGGGGTCGGGGTTGGGCTGCTATCCGTAGGTACTATTGGGTCAGGGTATTTATTAAATGTGTGTACTCGTATCTATCATATTATCATCTATACGTCGTAGAAGCAGGGAAGCAGATTTATATTTTAATTTTGCTAAAATCGATCTATTAATAAAGTTATGGACGCAGAATCCTCGGGCTACAGGTATTAGAAACACACACACACAAACATATATACATATACACTACTAGCGGCCCGTACCGGCTTCGCACGGTTATAAAATATACATATAAACTTTCCCCTTCAATTACTTTAATCAAAAAAACCGCACCAAAATCCGTTGCTTAGTTTTAAAGATTTAGGCATACAAAGGGACATAGGGACAGAGGAAGCGACTTTGTTTCATACTATAAAGTAAAGGTATCTTCACGCCCATATCCCAGGCAGAGGCACATCTAGCGTACCCACGACTAGCCGAAGTCACAAATTGAAAAAAACAAATTTTATTTTTGTTGCCCGACCCGGGATTAGAACCGCTCATGCATAAAAATCCAACACCTGAACCACTACACCACAGAGGCGACTTGTTTTATACTATGTAGTGATAATCTCCGTTGATGATTTAAATCTTAGAAGTCGCGTAATAAGTAGCTAAAGGTTTGTTCTTGTGTTGGACAAAACACAGGAGCGCTTGATTGTGTGGCTTCAAAGGTTTCGCGGAAGTGATGTAGTTCTCATGCGTATAGGGTAACCATACTTGCGGTCCGCTGTTACGTTGGTAGCACTGGCAACATTTAATAAAGGAAAATCAAGATTGTCCCTAACAAAACCCAATCTTTGGTCATATATTTTTCCCTAAATAAATCCAGTCTTTGGTCATTCAGTTTTTTCTTTAGGACCCAATCTTTGGTCATATAGTTTTTGAAAAAAACCACTAACATTATAAATGCGAAAGTAACTCTGTCTGTCTGTCTGTTACGCTTTCACGCCTAAACCAGTGAACCGATTTGGTACAGAGATAGAATAGACCCTGAGGAACAACTTAGGCTTTTTATCACAAAAAAATAGGAGAGAATGGGTAAAAAGAGGTGATGAATGTTCGTATGGAAAATCGACATTTTTAAAGCTGTAACAGTGAAACTTTGTATTCAGACGCTTTATGATAAACGAAAGAACATAGACTATTTTTTATCACTAAAAAATGAGGGAGAATGGGTACAAAGAGATGATGAATGTTCGTATGGAAAATCGTTATTTTTGAAGGTATAACAGTGAAACTTTGTATTCAGACACTTTGTTAGGAATGAAAGAAAAAGGCTATTTTTTATAGCGAAAATAGTGGGAGAAATTTTGGGTAAAAACAGGTGATGAATGTTCGTATGGAAAATCGTCATTTTTGAAAATATAACAGTGAAACTTTGTATTTAGACACTTAATGAGGAACGAAAGAACATAGGCTACTTTTTATAGCGATAATTTAATCAAAAGTATACTTATCAACCTTATTATAAATGAACATAAATATGGAAACGTGCAAAACCACGACACCGCTAAATGTGTTTAGTATAGACAAATTAATTTTCCAGATTTTTCTCTTAATAAAATGAACCGAAAGAACGAAAGAGCGAAGAGATAAGAGCTCGGAACCAAAATCTATACTATCTATACTAATATTAAAAAGCTGAAGAGTTTGTTTGTTTGTTTGCTTGAACTTTCAGTGTTAGTTCATTTATTGAAGAAGGCTATAGGCTATCATCATCACGAAGATCCATAGGAGCGGAGCACCAATGACAAATGTTTTAAAATCGGGCATTTTTTCCTATTGAGAGCGTGGGCTGCGTTAACGGTGAAAGTTTCGTAAAAATAATGTATGAAAGAATTGTTTCCCTTTAAAAGTCCTAAAAAAGTCCGCGACAGCACATTCCTATCTTTTAAGGTTAGCTCACTATAACCTTTATTTGCTAACCAAATTTTTATCAAAATAATGCATTATTTGCGAAGGTTATTTTACAAACACGATGTTAATCCTTATCCAAAAAAATACATCATTCATCACAAGTATTTAATTTAAAACAAAATTGCATTTCACATCTCTCGATTTGAATGAATATCTCAGGAGATATCGCAGTTTTAAAATAACACAATCAAATAGAATATAATCACTACGCTTACACTACAGTTTAAAGACCGCGCGACACAGACGCGTGGTATGCGCGTAGTTGACTCCTTATGGAACGGTTGTGCTCAGTGCATTACTTTCTAAATTTATTCTTTCCAGAACATCATCGTGTAATACTTTTTAGATGATATTTAAATAAAAATACATTAAAGTTTGAAGAAGGACGTATGCCGTTTTTTATCTTAAAATTTCAACGGGTAGCGTTGGAGAGGTAAATATTAAATAAATAGACTACGCGGACGAAGCTGCGGGTAGCAGCTAGTATTAAATAAATAAACTACGCGGGCGAAGCTGCGGGTAGCAGCTAGTATATTATAAGCCCAATCTTTGGTTATACAGTTATTTAAAGAACTCAATCATTGGTCATATAATTTTTTGTAGAACCTTATCTTTGGTCATAGTACAGTTTTTTCTCAAGGAACCAAATATTTGGTCCAATAGTTTTCCCCAAATCAACCCAATCTTTGGGCATTATATAATTTGCTCTAAAGGATTCCAATCTTTAGTCATATTTATTTCTCTTAAGGTACCCAAACTTTGGTCATGTGTAGTTTTCCAGTGATAAGACAAACCGACAAAAAAAAGACAGGTTTCACTCCGGGAGTGCTGGCAATATTAACGTATTTTAAATAATATAATATTAACGTAATTAATATTGAGCATTTTTGATATTTTGGAATGGTTAGGGAATAATTTTGCACGAATTGATTTAACTGTCAGTATGAAAGTACTATCATTTATGCACAAATATTATTTTCATATCAATAACCTGCGTTTGGCTTGACAAAAACTCGCTAAAGTAAGACCACGTGACGGCTAGGAGCGTCGTCATATTATCTGTACAACGAACATTGCTCGTCTACACATAAAACTTATTTTCAAGATGAAAGAAATAGAGCCATGTCTGTTGATATTATACGTATCTGCTATCTGTGAGAATGTAATGGCAGGTATATTGCGGCGTATTATCCATTGCGCATCTCTTATCATACTCTTCGAAAATATCTGAGCAATACAAAAACAGCAATGAATCTTCGTTTTATTTATATAGACCCCGCGCCGTCTTATTCGATCATGCGCCGTCCTACGTTCTCATAATCTGACGCGAGTTTAGAAGTTTTTACCCATTCCAAAAAAAGTGCGCAACGCCGCTAAAGAAGTTTTCAAAAAAGTGATAGAAAATGTATTCTAAAGTGTCTCAGTAACTTCTTACAGTTGTTTTCTGGATTTTTTTTAATGTCACAGATCTTTTAAGATTTCAAACGTGAAGTTTTAAGAGAATTTTATCTATAGTTCTGCCTGCTTAATTGTGTGTGTGTGTGTTTGTTTATATATTTTTTAATTTTTAATGCTTTGAAATAAATATTGTTGGCAATCATGAATATATCGAGTGTATTACTTGTTATACTAAATTTTGTCATGTTGTCTTAGTTCTACATCGGATTGTAATTATTAATCAAGTATTTATTTTAGCTATGATAATAAACTTTATAAAATAATAGTTTCGTTGTGGCAGTAGTCCGTAGTCGTCGTTCGATTTTGAAGCAGTAAATATATATTTTGACAAGCAAGGGTTGTTTTATTGAAAAAAGATTACAACAATATGTTATAATGAAAACTCGATTTCGGGAGAGCGAAACAAAACTCTGACTGCGTGAAATTTCACAAACTAATCCCAAAGCGAGCAAATTATATGCTTGTGTGGGTGTTGAGCGGTATTAATACATAGACATATTTAAATAGATATCAGTATAAACTTAATATACACCCTGACCCGGAAAGTCAGATATCTATGATCAACACATGAATGTTGCTCCCGTCGGGAATTGAAACTGAAACTCGCGGTTGGTCTGCCGAATTAGGTTTGCACAATAACATGCATGAAGGCGGTCGATAGAATGAAATAATATAAAATTACAACGTATGAGTGTAAGTAAAACTTTTTATTGTATCATTTTTTACTCAACGTTAAAAAAGAAGTTTCACTTCAAAAACCTAATATATTTCCCGTAACGAGATATACCGGACAGCGAAACAAAAATCACGAAGAACGCAGAATGAAATTCGGCGATAACATACAGTGCTTTTTTGTGCAGTGTAGCTAAAGGTCAATGAACATAACAGAGAGATGTGACGGCAAATTTGTCTCATTCGCCGAGAGAGAAGTTTTACTTCAATAAACTTAAACATAGATAAAAAAAAACTTAGTTATAGAAATTGCATGATTCAACATGGATACCCATTCTGCTTATCGCTTACATTACGGTAGTTACCATTTTTATTTTAAACAACATGTCAATCAAATTTAAATTCCACGATAAGTGAATCAGTTGGTGTCCCTACATGCGTGTGATCATTAGCAGTTTCAAGGAAGCGGCTCGCGCTGGAAGATGGTGGGAAAGAAGTAATTATTGACACTATGTAGCTGCTTTCTTTATACCTAACCGTAACAAACTTGTAATTATTGTCATAAAATAAATCTTATCGTGTACTTCTTGCGTAATTTTAATGTAATAAACTCTGCGCCTTACATGTAATAAGCTTGCTGTGGAAGACTTATGTCGTCATGAGCGTAATAAGTTATTATAATCAAGGGATAATTTAAGGATATGTCACATGTGGACAGGCTGAGACAGGACACAACGCAGCGCAATAGTCCACTTTGATTGATATCATACATTTGGTAAGGAACAACGCATACTATGCCTGGCCGCATTACATCGTGTTTCCGCATGGCACCCCTTGCGGAGTATCCAATACATCCTACAGTCCCCAAGGAGGAGTGCAAAAGCCAAGAAGGTGGACTAATTAATAATATACTACAAACAATGACCTGACATTCAGGTCCACCATTTACATACCTACATGCTGGCTTTCTCT
>NJDD01001558.1:11435-29594 GCA_002245505.1 Calephelis nemesis | reverse complement strand
CCGGACCAACACGGGGAAAACCACTGCCAAATTTCATGAAAATCGGTTCAGCAGTTTTTGCGTGAAAGAGTAACAAACAAACATACATACAAACTTTTGCATTTATAATGTTAATATGGTAGGATACCTAACAGAAACCTACCTACCTAGTAGGATGTTAATAAAATTGATGTAGAGCATTTGCTTTCGTTCACAAAAAGAATTATCAAAGTAAGAAGTAGCTGGAGTCGGTTTTTGCAGTTTTAATAAAAATATACTTCTTACTTACTTACCTACTACGCTTTTTACTTAGTGGATCCTGGGTGCCCTGGTTAATCCTCTGCCTATCTCTTTGGGAAATGGGAGTGAAGATATTCACTTCAAACGTAATTATGTTTTGTGGTAGGCAACAAGCTACAGTAGGGTACAAGCTCTCGTGAGAATGGACCCTTTAAATAAAAATATATTTCTTAGTTGTTTTCCCCGTGTTGGTTCGGGCTTCTTTGTAGAATAGACCATCTGCCTTCCTTACCAGGCAGCTCGTAAGAGGCGAGCAAAGGCTCACCGTCACTAACACCGTGAATTCTGACTAGGTGATAGCGTTTAGCAGCGACTCGCCCGGATTGGTAGGTACCACCGCCTTACCTATTCCTGCCGCCATAACGTCATGACGTGTTCCGGTTCGGAGGGTAAGGTAGCCGGTAAACTTACTTTAGCTCGAAGCCTAACATCCCGGCCGCAGGTTGGCAACGCACCATTACCACCTTTGGTGTCTCTAGGCGGCGTGAATTTCTTACCATCAGGAAATCCGTCTGCTTGTTTGCCTTCCAATAAAATAAAAAAAAAACCTACTACGCTTTTTACTTCATGAATCCTGTGTGCCCTGGTTAATCCTCTGCCTATCTCTTCAGGAAATGGGATTTCATATGTAATTATATTTTGTGGTATTGTACAAGCTTTCGTGAGAATGAACCCTTATGGTCGGTAGAACAAATCGTACGGAATTTCGAAACGCAGCCGAGTAAATAAGTTCGCCGACCGCAGAGACAGTTTAACATTCAATTGGCTTTATTATTACGTGGACACGACTGGTGATTGGTGTTCGAATTGTGCCATTTCGATATAAATGTTAATTTATATTTGTCATCGCCTCTTTGGTCTAGCGGTTTAGGTGTTGGACCCGGGTTCGAATCCCGGATCGGGTAACAAAAAGAAAATTTGGTTTTCCCAATTTCCTAATAAAAAATTTTTGCTCGGGATTGGGTATGTGCCCGGTTGGCGACAGGCTTGCCACCTTTCTCATGGTGGGACTTAGTGTCTTCGGCTAGCCGTGAGTGCCCTGGTTGTGCCGCTGCCTACCTCTTAAAAGGGTAAAGGCATGAAGATACTTTTTGTATATATGATATTTTGTTATCAGTCTAGCCCGCTACTTCGTCCACACTGCATAAAGTAATCAGTTTTTTAGATGGATGTTATGTTGCTAAACTTCACCGGACATTGTGGGCCAAACAGAGTGCTCAGCCATCATTATTTAGATGTATTGGATTGTCTTGCAATGCCAGTAATAAAAATTGTCTCCCGGGAGACCGTACCTAGGCCCTAACCATGAGTTTACAGCTTGTCAAGTTAACTACACTCTCTACCATCTCTGTGAATCATTGTTTGTATGAAACTTTGAACGCGCCTCTGTTGGTAACTAGGAGAAACACAGTTTTATAGTTTTTATAGAGAAACGTAGTTTTAAAGTGTCACAGATTTCGACACATAACTTACCGGAAGTAATCTATACCAAAAAAAAAAGAAGTATACCAACCAAAATCTATACCAACTCATGGTAGGTAAAGGCCTCAGGACTTGATACTGCGTTCTGGTTACTTGGTCGAATAATCACTTTATCTCTTCAATATATCGATATTTGAGTTCTCACAAAATACACATTAAAAAATGTCTTCACGCCCATATCCTCGTACAGAGGCAGGTACACAACCGTAATATCAGAACAAACATATTTTTTTTGTTATATTGGAAGGCAACAAGCAGACGGATTTCCTGATGGTAAGAAATTTCCGCGGCTTAGAGACACCAAAGGTGGCAATGGTGCGTTGCCAACCCGAGGCCAGGATGTTAGGCCTTGAGCAAAAGCAAGTTTACCGGCTACCTCACCCTCCGAACCGGAACACGTCATGACGCTATGACGGCAGGAATAGGTAAGGCGGTGGTACCAATCCGGGTGAGTCGCTGCGAAACTCTACCACCTACATTGCAAGGAAATTGGGGCACCCGTTTAAAGGGTATGATGTCACATTCACTCACACGGACTTGTTAAACTTATTGTCCTCTTTTTCTGTCGGGGGCAAGTTAGTCAAGTTTGGTGGCATTTCGTAAAATTTTGTTTACTTAAAGTCCTGAAGTGTTCACAAGACATTAGAAGTAGAAGTTTCTCGATGCCGCCAAATCTCACTCAGCTTAGGTAATGATGCCAACTCTTCACGTCAGACCAGAGTCTTACGTGAAGAGTTGGCATGACATGATGATGATTATCATGATTCACATGACTTACTATGACGGTTCACAACTATTTTGAATACTTTTATTAAATCGGGCGATAAATGGATGCATATTAATAAAACTTAAGTTATGGCAAATGTTTACGCTAATGCAAAAATAAAAAAAAAAACAATATTTTTTTCCGTTTGCAAAGCGAAAGAATGAATAACAAATGTGCCAGTTTTATCCTCATTCAGTTTCGAATAACAAATGGCTTAGCATGAAAAACAATGTACAAAAGATGTTTATTTAAAGCTCGTCATCATAAAATAATAAACGGTGACACGAAGTCTGAACTGTATGTCACTTCGTCCGTTGCAAAATCGAAGAGCGAACATTGAACTGTATTCATACCTCATTTATGAGATTTGTGATTGCTTAATCATCTATTTAAACATTCTTCGCGAATTTTCCGGGTTATTAAAGTTTTACAAATATGAAGTTCACGCCCGTGTCCCCGACGAGGTCGGCAGAGGGACAAACCATGGTACCCACGACTAACTCGATATAGGTCCTAAGCCTATCGCCATCCACGCACATATCCAATCTCAGGCAACAACGATTTTATTAGAAAATTGAAATTTTTGAGTTTTCTGAACCGGGAATCAAATCTGGGAACTCAAGAAGTCAATTCCAACGCCGGACCGCTAGAACACAGGGGCGATTTAAGCTTAAATTAGTAAATTGATATTAAGTTGCTAGACGTTCCAAATATGGCAAATCGTCCACACGAATATCTAAAACTAGACTTTTGTGAATTATTGCCAATTACTTTTTATGAATACTAACAGTTCAAAAAATTCTGTAAGTTTCGAAACCGAAACAAGATTAATTAAATTATACTCGTTATAAAAAAAATCTTCGTTTACGAAAACCACACTCTTCCGTCTTTGGAAAGTAAAAGTATCAGAGGCACAACCAGGGCACCCACGACTAGTCGAAGACACTAAGTCCCACAATCGCCAAAAAAGCCTATCGCCAACCGGGCACATTTCCAATCCCGACCAACATATTTTTTTTTGTATTAGAAAATTGGAAAAATCCAATTTTCTTTTTGTTGGCCGACCCGGGATTCGAACCCGGGACCTTATGCAGTCAAGTCCAACACCCGGACCGCTAAACCACAGAGGCGATGATGTTGGAAGTTACTTTAGTTTTTATTTAACACATGTTTATAGAAAAAAAATGTGGGTTATCCCAATAAACCCTTCGAAATATGTATGAGCACAGTATTTTTC
Source organism: Calephelis nemesis (assembly GCA_002245505.1). Taxonomy (NCBI): domain Eukaryota; kingdom Metazoa; phylum Arthropoda; class Insecta; order Lepidoptera; family Riodinidae; genus Calephelis; species Calephelis nemesis. Next base: position 25,830 of record NJDD01001558.1, on the reverse strand, counting down.
TAAAAACGTTTTTTTACTTCTATTGATAATTAGTTATATAAAATATTCCCGGGTATTATATATATAAAATTTGTATAACATCAATTTTCTAATAAAAATATCGTTGTCCGGGATTGGATGTGCTCCCTGTTGACGATAGGCTTACCATCTATCACATTATGAAAATTGTTTTCGGCTAATCGAGGGTGCCCTGGTTGAGCCTCTATCTAGCTGTTCAGGGATATGGACCAGGGACCCTTCCATTAACGCTTATAGCAGAATTGTTTCCAAATTCCATCTTGCTAAATGTTCGCTTTTATAAGCAACTTTATGGTAATCATCATAAAGCTGTCTTTCTGCGACGACAATTAGTATTATCTATATATTAATACGTGATGCCAAAACTTTGGACCCCTTTTTCCGAAAATTGCGTGGATGGGATTTTCGGAAGAAAAAGGAGCATAAAATTTGGCGCACTTATTGTTTATGTGTAGGAGAAGTGCCGAACGCTAATATTTTTCAATAATAGTGCTTATAAAGTACATTAAATCAATAAATACAACATTACCCACACTAACATGCATTTGACACACACAAACAAATATATTGATGATAACGACAAAAGATCACTGATGGCGCACTAACTATTCAGGAAACAAAGTACCTAGTTGGTATTGAGATAATAAATGAAGATGGCGTTCTTATCAACAAGATATTAAAATTTATTATGGTCGGTTCGACCAAGGGGTGACCAATAGTTGAAATAATACTGTTTTAAGAGGTTATGGTAACCCCCTGAAACTTTACAATCGCAAGTAAAGTTGCGGTTACATCTAGTACTTTAATAGCGTGTGCAATAATTATGAAAGCGATTAAAACGGTAAATCTTAATAGAGTGACGTGTGAAAAGTAATCTAGAACGATGAGGGTACTCGTATAAAGAGGGTTGATAATATTAACGGTAATATGAACTACCCGCACGGGCCACGAGCATGCGGGCGGCGCACGCGCAGTAAACCTGAATTAATTAAAATCATTTCGTTCAATGGCTTGTATGTTTCTATAAAAGTACCACTTAATTAAGTTTATTGGTTGAATACGATTTTATTAAAAAAATGGGTACATATGTTATAGAAACGCAGATTTAATAAAAGGTGTAAGTTTTACGTATTTACTAGCGGTCGCCCGTTGGTCAAAATTCGACCATAATAAATTTTAATATCTTTTCGATAAAAACGCCTTCTTCATTTCTCGCCTCTCTTCTAATCGCCTTTGTGGTCTAGCGGTCCGGGTGTTGGACTTGACTGCATGAGGTCTCGGGTTCGAATCCCGGGTCGGCCAACAAAAAACAAAATTGGATTTTTCCAATTTTCTAACAATAAAAAATGTTGGTCGGGATTGAAAATGTGCCCGGTTGGCGATAGGCTTGCCACCTATCACATTGTGGGACTTAGTATCTTCGGCTAGTCGTGGGTGCCCTGGTTGTGCCTCTGCCTACTCCTTCGTGGATATGGGCCTGAAGATACTTTTTTTGCTTTTCTTCATTTCTCAAGACCAACTGCTTTGTTTCCAAACTTCCAAAAATTATAGTTTGTGCGCTATCCGTGATCTTTTATCGTTATCATCAATATATTTATTTGTGTGTGTCAAATGCGTGGTAGTACGTATATTAAAAATATAAGCGTTCTGCACTTCTCCTACACATAAAATAAAAGTGTGCCAAATTTCATACTCCTCCGTCAGCGCAATTTTCGTAAAAAGGGGTCCAAAGATTTTGCTTCACGTATTAATATATAGATATAAAAATTAATCCCCTATCACGCCAGAACGAATGAAGCAATTTTGTGTCGTTTATTGTCAGGAGAAGGATCACATCAAAAGAAAAACCGGGAAAATTGCAGGGAAAACAGGAAAAATACAATTTTATGTATTTTCCTCATATACAAATTGTTAGTAATGTCAATCGATACGAAGTGCGCAGCGTCGAAATATAAATAAAAAAAGTCGTGCTACTTCCATTATTTGTAACTCAAGAACGGCTGAACCAATTTGACTGAAAATTGACGGGGAGGTATTTTAAAACTAGGAGACTAGACTAGGTTTATAAGTAACATGTGTCCGTTTGCTAGAAAAAAAAGAGAAAAAAAAAGTCATTTTAAGTTTTTCCATACTAACTGAACTGGTGGAACGAAGTTCACCAATTCAGTTTATTACACAGTTAATAACAATAATTTTATCAAATTAGTGTATTGTGATCGGTCCTCAATAAATCTACAAAGTTTGAACGAAATCTGGCTGTTTATAGTGGGTCAAAATCGCGCCCAAAGAAGTCGGTTACAAACATACAGGTCAAGCTAATAGGGATCGTGCTTCTAGACTTTTACGCCAACTAGTGGCAAGTATCCAAAACAGTTGGGATCATATATTTAACGTAAACACATGTGATTTACTTTTTAATAATTATAAATAAAATATATTTAAGTTTTTTAAACAATGCCAGCTTCGAGAAAAAAATGTTGTATTCTTGGATGTAATAATACATCACGCCGAGAACGTCGATTCGGTGGATTAGGAGCCTCATGGAAAATATTAAAACGTAAACAGTGGGTAAATGCAGTGAAAAATTACGTGTAAGTACAATATTAATTAAAATTTATAAAAACGAACTGCACCATTCAGTGAAATTATAACCTTTAAATACGACGTATGTAAAAATTGATCATTTTTAATTGATGAAATTTCAAATATTAGTGCCATTTATCTTATAGTCATGACTTAACCTTTTAATAATTCTTTCCTTTTATTTCAGAGAAAATCCAAAAGACTGGGTACCAAATAAATATACGAGAACTTCTAGTACCCATTTTGTAAATAATGAAAAATCGCAGCATCCTTTACATCCATCTTATGTTCCTTCGGTTTTTCCTGGGCGTGCAAATATAAAAAGAAATAAGCCTTTTTCAAATAATTGTAAAAACTGAATTAAATTTCTAATTGTATAAAATAAAAACAAATTAATTTTTTACAAAAAAAAGTTTTTATTTTCTTAAATAATTTCAAATTCAATGTTTATTATTTCTCTGTTTTATGATAACTTTGGCATAAAGGTAAGTACAGACTCATAAATGATAAATATTTTTATATCATAGTATTTGCTTGTAATATTAAATATTTTTAACAAAGATAACATTTATAAAACTTGAAATAATTTCTTACGATTTTTATAAAAGTAAGATAATAATAAAACCGGTTATGACAGTTCTAATTTTATCCGTTTTTTCAACAACACCGTACACATGCTTTGATTTGAATAATTTTTTGCCTTTTTCATCGTTCTGGCCATGTGTTATATTATTGACTACATTGACTACTACTACCATATTTTATAATTTTTTCCATTGTTATAACTTTTTTTAATGTTATTAAATATTTGTTTTGATCCCACTATGTTCACCAATGAAGCACCAGAGAGCGCTCACTCCGACAGAAGTGCTGCCTCTATATTTCAAGCACGATCCCTATAGAAAGCGTGTAAAAATAGACTAAAGTACTCCAAGTTATAAACGGATATCTAATTCATCACATTTTAATACAGAATAATGTCAACATCCCCTTGTTTTCCTCAAGTTAGTCTTGGTCTTCTATGTAGAATAGATCATCTGCCTACCAGGCAGCTCATAAAAGATCCGTGTCATTGTTTGCTGGCCTCTCACGTGAAAAAAATACTTCAGGAGTCTGTTTAGATATCTGGGCAAAAACTATATTTTAGTTGAACCAAATTACAAACACTTACGAAATGTGTTATGTGATAAAAATGTGACCAGTATCAACAGACTCACTACCAGGGTTGACCGTCTTCACTGTGCATAGTGGAAAAATAAATGTAGGGACCTCGCTTAGGGTTCCAACCCACGTTCGTTAATCGGTGACCGACGTTTTGCAGTAGAAAAATAGGAAGTAGATACTGATTGGAATGGTGCACGCACTAACCCTACATCCGATTACTAACTACTTGCCAGATTTTTAATCGTGCTTAAAGTCTGACGTGGGCGGGAACCCTTAAAATTGAGAAACAAGCGGGATTAACATTAGCATGATAACCGTGATCAGGGGCGGCTTTAAGTTTCAGTGCGATTGGGCTTCCCCCCAGGGTGATACGTTCACGTTGGTTTAGTAAAAAAGTTATAGTATAACTATATAACATAATCTATATATTAATACGTGATGCCAAAACATTGGACCCCTTTTTACGAAAATTGCGAAGACGCCGGAGCATTAAATTCCGCACACTTATAGTTTATGTGTAGGAGAAGCGCAGAACGCTAATATTTTTCAATAATAACGCTTATAAAGTACATTAAATCAACAAATAAAACATTACCCACACTACCATCCATTTGACACACACAAACAAATATATATTTTATTGGTTATAAAGGAATATTCTCTATTACACATCACAAAACGGATGACCAAGATGGCGACTGTGATTTGTCTGTCAACACATTAAAATTTAACACAGAATTTATCAAAATACTCGACAATCCGAATTTTGCGGATATATGTTGTCGACTCATAATCATTATTTTTTTATGTTTTATTATTCAGGTAAGGTTTCAATCGAGTCTACCGTACCGCTTGACGAAATTATTAATATAGATTTGACTTTTATTGTTTGGGATTGAATTTTAAAATGTACTAGCTGAACTGACCGACGTTGTTCTTTTTTACCTATGAAATTTCTTAAATCTTAAATTTTCTTATGTTCTGCTTATTTGTTTTTATGTGATCTCTGCACGAATGATGCGACGACCAAGGGAAATAGGAGTTCGTTTTTTTATATATAGGTATATGTATGTGTCGCCGTTTAAATTACGCCCAGGGCGCTGATAATATAGAAACCGATACTAAATAGATGATATAAAATACAGCCCTGATGAATTCACTTTGCATGTAATTTGAAATTGTAATCAGCAATAGGTAGTCGTATTTAATGACTAGCTTTCAACACTTACGATTATAGGTCTAGTAGTGATTTATTTTGGTATTTAAGAAGGTGTCTGCCTTAATGTAACTATAAAATTGACATTAATGTTAAATATATATCTACAAAGTGTTTTAATGTTATTCTAATAAACTATTTAGTTTATATTAGAAACATAAAAAAGTACTATTTTAATTATGCGCTTCGGCTAAATTCGTCAAGTTTCGAAATCCGAATGTATTTTAAATATATAAAATAAAGATCTTTTATAGAGTTGTTATAACATAAAAAAATATTTTTTCTAAATTTAGATTAGGTCAGCCAATTTAAAAATAGAAGTATAAAGTGTAAAAAGAGTAAAAAGTGTGAAGTCGAAGCGCATAATTTAAATATTAGGTAGTATAACTTATACATGAATGCTTTCACGTCAAGTTTATTGCAGGGTAGACAGAGAATGGAGTGCTAAGTGTCACTATACTGGACGACCTGCCTGGACGCAGGCTGGTCACGCTGGAGACTTGACTCAACGGATAATACCCTAGGTCAACCTAAATCTCCCGGGGTACTTACAACCATTAAGTACACACCATTACGTACACGTTACACGTTGTATAACATTATGTCAATCTTTAATTTGCTATTCTTTTAGTAATATTTAGTAGAAGATTAGAACCTACATCGTCCTATACCAAACTGATAAAATAACGAAATATATTCTATGATTAACTTAAAATATTAGAAATCAACATTAGAAATAATAATAAACAATATTAGAAATCAATCAAATTAGAAAATAGAAAATAAAAATGGGTTGTATGACAGTCAGAAAAGAACATTTTTAATGTTTTAGAAAAATGATTTTTCACTTTATTTTCGACAAACATATATCAACGTGTTAGCAATTAATTACATGTATATTTTTCTATAATTTAAATCTCGTGAATGTAACTGGCATCGACATACCTGTTAATACTTGGCTACCCAGAGATAACAGGCAACCCAACTTCAGCATATAGTCAGGATAAAATTTTCTTATCATCGTAAAATTGCAAGTTTTAATGAAAAAACATTAAAAAAATACAGGCTGTTTTGGCCCGCATTGAACCAGGGCACCCACGACTAGCCGAAGATACTAAGTCCCATACTGGGATAGGTGGCAAGCCTATCGCCAACCGGGCACGTTTCCAATCCCGACCAACGTTTTTTTTTTATTGGAAAATTGGAAAAATCCAATTTTCTTTTTGTTGGCCGACCCGGGATTCGAACCCGAGATCTCATGCAGTCAAGTCCAACACCCGGACCGCTCGACCACAGAGGCGACCGAATGAACCTTTATGAACATCTTAGATGTATATAAAAATGAATCTCCCGATATTCCTTGGTTATAGAATCACGCCCTGAACGGGCTCGACCTATTTTGCGAATCGGTTTTTAAGTGTCAGTTATTATTAGGAGAAGATTCAGTTGAAATAAAAATCAATGTTCATAATTAAAATAGGATAACTTCTGTTGGGTTAGCCAGTGATTAAAAAATTACTGGTACATTTTAAACATTGTATAAACTGCTGGGGTAAGTTATGAGTAGGTACCCCAAAATTGCATGTAAACGTATAAGATGAGTAATTAATAAAATAAATAATAAATAAATAATATCTCTGGACAAGTTACACAAATTGAATCTAACCCCAAAGTAAGCAAATCATATGCTTGTGTTATGGGTGTTAGTCAACGATACTAATACTTAAATACTTAAATAGATACCAGAATATATTTCATAAACACCCACACCCGGAAATGCAGACATCTAAATGTCAATCACACAAATGCCTGCCCCCGTCGGGAATCGAACCTGAGCCTCGCAGTTGGTCGATGTAGTTAGGCGTGTACGCTAGCCACCCGGCCAAGGAGGCGGTCAATAATAATGAATGGAAAATGAATTATTTAAATAATTCAAAACTAAGTACAAAATATTCTTTAAAAAAGGATATTTATATCTATATTTTAAAGTGTGGTGGAGCTGATGATGTTAAGGGAATTTCACCATGTGACGGTAATGTAACCATAAACTATAGTTTAATAGTTTAAGGACATATCCGCGCGTCATCAAATCTAAAATCCTTGATATAATATACTAGTTCTAGATTTATATAAACTTGACATACATACTCGATATATAAGTATGCTTGGTATATATACTTGATATTTAAATTTCTGCCTCAATAATTCACATCAGTATGTAAATTAAGCTTAGGTTACGATGAGAATGGCATATTCAAAATGAATCATAGCCCATAAAAAAGAAAAATACTCTACTGGTTACTTGACCTTGATTAATTAATACGAGTATAGGTAGTTTTTGGCGCCATCGAGAGAAAAGATATTCGTTGTTGTTTTCATAATTATCTCCTCTGTGGTCTAGCGGTCTGGCGTCCGATTTGACTTCTTGAGGTCCCGGGTTCGATTCCCGAATCAGGCACCTTTAAAAATTAAAGAAAACGTGTTTTCAATTTTCTAATGAAGATAACATTGCCTGGGATTGGATATGTGAACGGTTGGCAATAGGCTTCCCACCTATCACATTGTGGAACTTGGTGTCTTTAGGTCAACCTCTTCGGAATATGGACGAGCAGATACTTTGTTTTAAATTATTCAATTTGGGTTAATACTGAGTAAAATTATTTAATTTTAGTATTTTTGTTCAGTGTGCACAAATTGTATTTGTAAAATTAAAACTATCATGAAAAACTTAGTGTATTGCGTATTTTTTGGTGCGCCAAACCTCATAAATGGGCTTGAGTAATAAGGCCGCTATTTTATTCGACCCTCACGTGACTTTCTTTGCCGTCTCATGACTAATTTATTTAAAATTTGCATCAAGTTACGCGATTTTGTTAAATCGGGTAACTTAATATAAATTTCAACTTGACTAAAGAAAGAAACAACGTATAAACTAGATATTTATACCTGCTATGAATACTTGATATTTAAATTTTTGCATCAATAAAGCCTGGTTCCCATAATCAACGAACCGTAAACCGTCCATATGACCATTAGTAGTTTGCCAAAAATGTAACGAAGCTTTGGGCACACAAAATGCTTATGCCCGGTTCCTATAATCAACGAATCGTAATCCGTCAGCTAAACCATTCGTAGTTTGTTCAAAAGTAACGGAGCGTTACCAATATTTAAAAAAATTGTTTAGAATTAACAGTCGGAAACAAGCAACCGTTGTTAGTAATCTTACTAAGCGTACAAAATACTACCATCCATAATCAAAACGACTCGTTTTTTGACTATAGGAACCGGGCATAAGTCGCTTGTAAACAGTTAGTCCATATTTTTTTATGAAATAGGAAGGCAAACAAGCAGACGGATTTCCTGATGGTAAGAAATTTACACCGCCTAGAGACACCAAAAATGGTGCGTTGCGAACATACCGGGCATTAGAGTTAACAATCGAAAACGAAAGACTGGTTAAATTTTGTACTCTTCGTACAAAATACCATTCGTAAGCAAAACGACTCGTTTATTGGATATAGGAATCGGGTATAAGTCACATCAGCAAATTTTAAGTTTAGGTTACGATCAGACTGGCATATTAGAAATTAATTATAGTCCTTATAAAAGAAAAACCTTTACTGGTTAGTTGACCTTGAGTAATTAATTTTAGATAAAACAAAGGAAAATTCTAAGATCTACTGAGTCTAATTAGTATAATAGATCTAATAGATATATTCTAATAGATCTAATAGATAATCTAGATGTAGATCTAGATATAGATCTAATAAGTCACATTAGAAAATTAAGTTTAGATTACGAAGTGACTGTCTTGTTAGATATAAATCAAAGTCTTAATAAAGAAAAAAAAATCTAATAACTAGGCAGTGGTAATTTTGTTGTGAACCCACTAATCTAATTTTAAGTTATCGCTATCTTTTTTCAACGAAAGTAATGTAATGAGACAAAACATGTTTAATGCTGTCAGATTAGTTTATACACATTTCGTTATATACACATTCAAACGTACAAAGTCTATACGTTTAATCTATCACACGTTGATAAAAACATAACAATTTCACATATCTGTACTAATCTGACATGTCTAAAATGTTCCATTTCTTTTGTTTTTGTTTATTAGAAGAAAGATAGCATGCATCTAATTTAAGTTTAGTTTGTAAACGAATTCTAGATAAGACTATTCAAATTTCAAGATCGAATGAGTCTAAATTCGTAGTCTATACTTATAAAATAGCATATTGTCTTGACGGACTAATTCATCATCGCCGAGCAAAAACTGTTAAAATTACAGCCTCGAAATTTGGTGATTAGTGTCGTTTTATTAAGTAGACTTCCACAAAGGAGGGAATTTCGGAAATTCTACCCCTTAGGGGGTGAAATAGGGGTTGAAAGTTTGTAAGGAAGACCATCATTTTTAAGTTATAAACATGAAACTTTATTTTTGGGTTACATATTAAAATGAGTAGATTCGTATTTAAACGTTTCTGGAAATTCTACCCCTAAGAGGCTAAAATAGGGGTTGAAAGTTTGTACGAATCAGTCAGTAAATATATTAACTATTAAAGAGCAAAGCCGCGAGTAACAGCTAGTAAATGTATAAATTATTATTAAAAGTCTGTTATACTAAACGGAGCTGACGATAGCGTTTCGACACCTGAGATAATTTTGTAAATCTCACGTTATTTTTTCAGGGAATTGTGTTCGCCGCAACATGAGACGCATTGACGGTGGTCGTGGTAAGTCTAACCTTTTATATTTCACTGCCCATTTAGTTAAGGCACTGAATAAAATCCTGTTCTGCCGTTGTCATAAAAGATCTAGCATTCGGGTTTAAAAGACAACCTTCAAAAAATAACCAGAAAAAAGCGCGGGAAAGGTGCGCATAAAAAACCTACATTAGTTGTAGGTTCAATGTATTATTTATTATTATTATTATAATGTATATCAAAATACTCAAAGTTTATGCTGCAAGTTTAGATAAGGCGTAAATGTTAACTATCTAAGCACTTTCTAAGTAATAAGAGTGCTACAATCCCACACAGTAAGCGTTCGTATATGCTATGAAAACTAAATATCTCCACGGCTATATCCCCGAAGAGGTAGGCAGATGTACAACCACGGCACCTACGAGTAGCCGAAGACAAGTCCCACAAGCCCTTCGCCAGCCGGGAACATATACAATCCCGGGCAACATTTTTTTTAATTAGAAAATTTGAAAAATCACACTTTATTTTTTTTGTAGCCCGAACTTGGGAACTCATGAATTCAAGTCCAATACCTGGACCGCTAGACCATAGCGGCGATACACGCTATAAAAATAAGATTATCATTTTAAAATTTAAGAGTAGAAAACTGCAAAATATAACGATTTTGATTTAGTTAATAAACCATACACAATAAATATTATTTTTTTAGATTTCACGGTATTCCATCAGCAGATCCAGACAATGGACATGAATGACAATGGACCCACCTCAGAAGTACACTCTTTCAAATAAAAAAAATCGGTTCGGAAACGAAGAATCCATTAACATTTACAAAAAATTTAGCAGTCGAACATTTCTACTTTTTTCAAATTTGGCAAAAAAAATGTATAATGAGTTATGAGTTAATAACTTGAATTTTTGGTAATCTAAATACCAGTAAAATTGTTATTTCTTATTAATTTAGATTTTATATTATTATTTGTTAACGCTTATTATTTATTTGCATAAAGTTGTCTTTGGTTTTTAATAATATGAATGAGAAAGAAAATACCTATGTTTTAAGTTCCACATAGAAACGGTTAAACTGATTTTAATAGATTCTAACATACAAAAAGACATGATTTGGAAGAAGGATAGAGACACTTTTTAATCTGGATATCTCAACGAATGGTAAAAAAAAACTGTACAAGAGCGAAGCTGTTGGTAAAAACTAGTATCAAAACGTCTTTAAGAAAATCAGCGACTAAGAGACAACTTAAATCTTACACCTTTTTTAAACTGTAGAGTCTTACAAAACTGTATAAATCTGTATGTAAAAGTGCATTTAAAATCTAATAAAATGTAAATGACAGCAGTTATCGACAAGAAGGCTAATAAAATTACGAAAGAAGCATCCAAAATGTGTGCGTTGATGTCTTTTAGGTGATAAAAATTTAAAGAATTTATACAAAACAAATAAATTGTATTTAGTTTTCAACAAATTTTAGGAAATATTTTAAAACATTTGGCGTTAACATTTAAAGTTATAGCTTATTTATTTGATATTTTCCATCGTCGGCACTTGGTAAAACTTCCAAATATTCATATTTTTAAAGAAACAAACACTTGTACTGTTTTACTTATCACTTATAATTTATTACTTTGTAATTAATAGCCTACCGGTTTCGCTTTTACAGCATCATCAGGGCTAAAATTTAAACTATTTTAAATTTTAACCCTGATGATGCTGACAGTACAAGTGTTTGTTTCTTTAAAAATATGAATATTAAAGCTTATTTTTAAAACTAAAAAGGAAGTTGTCAATTCGTCTAGTTTTTTGTATGTTTACACGATTACTACGCCAAATATTTTTGACCGGCAAAAAAAGGTGCGTTCGGCTATATTTTCATTTTTTTATTTTTTGTTTGTTTGTTCCGCGATTTCTACATCAATAGCCAACCGATTTTGGTGATTGTTAAATCAATCTCAAAGATAAGATCGTCAATATAAGTGAAAAATCATTAAGTGTAACTCAAAAACTACTTGTAGGATGTTGATAAGATTTAGGTATGTGGGACCATTTTATATTCGGGACAATTTGCTACCATTGGAAAAAAATAATTATCAAATCGCGAAGTGGTACCTAATAAAATAGTTTGAGTCCGTTTTTGGAGTTTTACTGCACTTAATTAGGTACGTAATGCCTAAATTATTGCAATTTTACTGTGCCAAAACAATAACATTTCGAAAAAATCTCCTATATACAATGTACATCCTTGTTAACTTTCACGATATCACTACATATTATAAAACAAAATCGCTTCCTCTGTCCCTATGTCCCTCTGTATGCTTAAATCTTTAAAACTACGCAACGGATTTTGATGTGGTTTTTTTAATAGATAAAGTGTTTGAAGAGGAAGGTTTATATGTATATTTCATAACCGGGCGAAGCTGGGACGAGTCTCTAGTGTATTATATGTTTGGCCAAGGTCCTTTAAAGATTTATTTCGATGACATAGTATTGAAGTTGAAGTCAATTTTTTTTGTTGTTCATAAGTTATTACTACGTATGAAATGTAGATATAAACAATAACGATCAAGATAACATCAGCTGTCGGTTACAATTCAATACGAAATGATATATCGAAACAATTTACATATTAAACTCATAAAGAGACATTTATTGTAATTGATTAACTCAAGGTAGCTGCTTATCTCTGTATAATTAAATGATATACCGGAACTTGGGCGTATGCACTTCTATGTGTTTATTCACACTGAAAGTGCGGTGAGTCTATTGTCAAAGCTAATGCATCTTCATTCTCTAGGTCCGTATCGTGTACTAATAGCAAAAACTTTAGACCCCTTTTTACGAAAATTGCGCTGACGGAGGAGCATAAAATTTGCCACCCTTAGTTTATGTGTAGAAGAAGTGCAGAACGCCAACATTTTTCAATAATAATGCTTATATTATAGTACCTACATTAAATCAATAAATAAAATATTACCCAACTGCCTTGCATTTGACACAGGGGCCGTTCAAGTATTACGTAAGCAGATTTATTACAATTATTTACCCCCCCAGCCCCCTTGTCAGCTTAAGTAAGCAAAGCTCTAACTCCCTCCAAGTTTAAAATTAAGAATATGTCGACAAAAGGAATGAAATCTACAAGTCAACGTGTTGGTCCGGTCTCCTTTGCAGAATAGACCATCTGCCTTTCTGCCAGGCAGCTCTAAAAGGCGAACATAGACTACTAACTAACGCGGTGAAATCTCACAAGGTTGTTGAGTTTCGCAGCGACTCGTCCGAATTGGCACCACGACCTTACCTATTCCTGCCATAGTAGTGCTTGTCGTTGACGCATTCCGGTTGGAGGATAATGTAGCCAGTAAGTACTTCCTTTTGCTTGAGGACTAATATCCTAGCCTCAGGTTGGCAACGCACAATTACCACCTTTGTTGTCTCTAGGCGGCGTGAATTTCTTGCCATCAGAAAATCCGTATGATAGTTTGCCTTCCAATCCCTTCCAATCATAAAAAGGTGCATCGCTATTTGTGGATGGCTTTTTTACTTCCTAACAAACTCATAATATCTGTCCGTTATTTTATAAATGCTAAATCTCAATACACAATAATGATATTCATTTAGCGTCAACATCAAAAAAATGGCAAGCTCTGGGTAGCAACAATCGTCGATGTATTGGAAATATTCGATCAAAGCAAAAGAAACCTTACAGTCTAAAGATAAGATACATATTAAATTAACACATACATTTTTCAAGGATCCTTTTGAACTTTAACTGACATTAAATTTATTGCAATCGCCAATAGCTGGTCATAATGATGAATTCCAATACTTAGATAACGGTTTTGATAAAGGAATATATTATTGCGGACTACACTAGGATTTGTTTAGTATTATTACATGTATACCTACTCAAACTTTTTTGTGGAGAACAAACCATCTGCCTTCCTGCCTGGTAGGTAGATAATATTTATTCTGCCGTCATTATGACTGACACTGTCATGTCCGGCTCCGACCAGTGTGGTAGTATAGCCAGAAGACATGCACATTGCACTTTAGGCTTAACACCTAGGCCCCAGGATAGTCGTTGCAAAGACATTCCTGATACTATTATGTTAGGCTGTCTGCCAGAGGACGCTCTGAGACGATAAGACCGTTTTTGTGCACCGGTAAGTGTTAAAAGTAAAAGGTGTATTATTTTGTATATTTTGGTGCATATCAAGGTGTATTTATTAATTAATTAATTAATTCATTCATTCATTCATGCACTCACTCACTCACTCATTCATTCGTTATAGTAATTGAAAAATGGCTGGTTGTCTGGTCACCAAACTATCTCTTACCATAGCTTATTAACGTTGACCATTGATTCATCTACAAATTTACTTTTCTCGTTGTTCGTTCGCATGTATATCTCACCGTTAATATCTTGAGTGTTTCTAGTTCATAAGAAAACCCTTTAAAACAAAAGAAACAGTGCGGCTGATAGGTAGCTATATTTAATACGAGGGCCAAACTGAAAGTTTTTAGAACTGGCAACTTAATAGCATTATATTAAAAAAATAAGTTTAAATTTTGAAAATAGAACTCTTTACCAATAATATTGAGTATCCATTTCATTAATTTGTCATTTGTTTTACGATTTGGCGGCAAATTGAAAATTGTCTGTGCACGTCAGAATGAATTTAAGCCGAGAAAATTTTC
>NJDD01001557.1:226285-250186 GCA_002245505.1 Calephelis nemesis | reverse complement strand
CCTAGGTATTTTTTTGAATGTTCCCAGGGGATCGCTCTGCCGAACAGTTTGATGGTACCCGGGCTGCTCCTGGACACCATCCGTTCGCTGGGTCTGACACCTCGATTGAAGTACATCGCTGCACTTTTATCGAGGTTCAACTTTTCCCCCCGTGTTGGTCCTTTGCAGAATAGACCATCTGCTCCTTTCTGCTAGACAGCTCGTAAAAGGCGAGCATAGGCTAACCGTCACTAACACCGTGACATTGGACTAGGTGGTTGAGTTTCGCAGCGACTCACCCGGATTGGTACCACCGCCTAACCTATTCCTGCCATCATAACGTCGTGACGTGTTCCGGTTTGGAGGGTAAGGTAGCTGGTAAACTTACTTTTGCTCGAGGCCTAACATCCCGGCCTCAGGTTATCAACGCACCATTACCACCTTTGGTGTCTCTAGGTGACGTGAATTTCTTACCATCAGGAAATCCGTCTGCTTGTTTGCCTTCCATTATCATAAAAAAAATACTGTATGTGAATGACTATCTATGCTCACACCGGATTGCCCGTATACCAAATGTAGTACAGAAAAAGAACATAAAAAATATAAGAAAGAGGCTTTAAAAATCGTAATTAATATTTTAGAAGTAAATGGTATTAAAACAAGTAGGACTCTACAAAAAAGAAGTGAGATGCCATCAAAAACATTCTATAAAAAAACTAAGTCTCGCAGCTCAGTTTTCCTACAATAAAAGTTGTGAGATCCATGTGATACCAAGTCAGTTAATTTATTTACTCCCTACTAAAGGAACCTCCTGTCTTAAGTTATTACGTAAGTTATCATCATATCAATATTAAAAATCTTTTCTTCGTAATGTATTATTGGCCTCTGTGGTCTAGCGGTCCGGGTGTTGGACTTGACTGCATGAGGTCCCGGGTTCAAATCCGGGTCGGCCAACAAAAGAAAATTGGATTTTTCCAATTTTCTAGTTAAAAAAAATGTTGGTCGGGATTGGACATGTGCGCGTTTGGCGATAGGCTTGCCACCTATCACTTTGTGGGACTTAGTGTCTTCGACTAGTCGTGGGTGCCCTGGTTGTGCCTCTGCCTACCTCTTCGGGGATATGGGCGTGAAGATACTTTTTTTTCTGTATTATTGGCAATCATAAATGTATTGAGTGTATTACTTATTGTACTAAACTATATCCAGTTGTCTTAGTTATATATCTGTTTGTAAATATTTATTATGCGTGTAATTAATTAAGTTATTTTTGGCAAAAAGTAATTGCTATTACTGATATTGTTAATATATTTATCTGAATATCCGCTTGAATGTTATGTTGACCGGTAAAGAAAAATCTATATTAACTGATAAGATTATATTAATATTGCATAATTGGCGGCAGTCCGCAGTCGTTCAATTTTGAAGCAGTAAATATATTTGGTTACATAAGCAAGGTTTGTTATATTTGAAGAATCCAACAATTGGAACTATAAAATACTATATTAATAATATTGTTATTTATTTAGTGTTCTTTTATTTTAATGTTTTATTTAACCTATGCTGACTTCTTATGAGTTGCCAGGCAGGAAGTCTATTCTACATCTACACAGTAGACCAGGATCACCACGGAAATTAACATGTGAATAGAGGTATACTAACACTTATAAATATATAAAGATTCCAATCGCATCTTTGCCCTGGTATCAATTTATATTTTTAATAAAATCGTAGGCTTCATGTTATTCTGATGTATAAATTATATTCTTGGAAAGTTTCATTTAAATTCGTTCAGAAGATTGTGCGTGAAAGAGTAACAAACATCCATTCATTCTCACAAATGTTCGCATTTACATTTAGGACAATTTGTCTTCTAGACTTTGAAGTTGATCTACTGTTTTCATAGTATTTCCAAAAGTTTTTCCGTATAATAATCGTATACTGAGAGAAATTTTCTCTTCAATTAACCACTATCACCGAAGAAGGAAATGCTTTAGGAAATTTGTCGATAAAACGAAAAAGGCATCAAAGGAAACTTTTCTAATTCACAATAATTTATTGTTCGGAAAAATCTGTGATCTCCGAAGTTTGGAATCAATGACCATAAAGAGAGTAATATAAACTCTTAATGAGCAATATATCACCATAGTTCTAGTAATTGACCTCTTAATCAGCTGATAACCTGTATTTTTTATACTTGTGTTACCCACGGCTCCGTTTGCAATATTTTTTATGTGTTAAATCATCTGTTACTTTGTATATTAGTATAGATGGCACACCCATAACACAAGCATATCATTTTCTTAACTTAACTTTAGGATTAGATTCTAGAGGGGTTAGATTCTATGAATATTATTAGGATGTCTAGGAATATTTAATTCTCGATTCTCAATCGCCTCTGTCGTCTAGCGGTCCGGCGTCGAACTTCGTTTATTAAGGTCCCGGGTTCGATTCCAAGGTCAAGCAACAAAAAAAAATTAGAAAGTGCATGTTTTAATTTTTTAAGGAAAATGACGTTGCCCTGACATGGATATGTGCCCGGTTGACGATAGGTTTGCCACCTATCACATTGTGGCACTTAGTGTCTTCGGCTAGTCGTCGGTGCCCTGGTTACGCCTCTACCTACCCGGGTATGGGATATGGGCATGAAGATATTTATAATTAATCACAAAACCTTTGCTCACCTCAAAAGAGTTGTCAGGTAAGCAGATGGTAAGCTGACATATCAGTAAGCTAAAACAGGCATGTTGCTGCAAATCATTCTAAAATTAAACGAAAATCTTTATATAAATACATACTAGCGGCCCGCCCCGGCTTCGCACGGTTATGAAATATACATATACCTAAACCTTCCTCTTCAATCACTTTATCTATTAAAAAAAGTCCGTTGCGTAGTTTTAAAGATTTAAGCATACAAAGGAACATAGGGACAGGGGAATCGACTTTGTTTTAAGTAGTAATGAAAGTGGCGCTAGTTACACTATTTATAACTCAAGAACAACTGAACCGAATAGGCTGAAAATTGGTTGTGAGGTAGCTTAGAACTGCCGAAGGACATAGGATACATTTTATCCTTTTAGATTGTGAGGAAGCTGGGAAAAACAACATTTTGAATTTTTCCCATACAAACTCAACGGGCGGAACGAAGTTCGCAGGAACAGCTAGTGTAAAATAAATATGATTTTTTTTATATTATTAGATATATATATGGATTTATAGATTCAACGTTTATAGCCTCTTATTGAGACGAGAAGGTCTAATTGGAAGGGCGTATAAGGACATTAATAACAAATAAGATACATGGGAGCGGGAGATCGGGACTTACATGTAGTTTGGGGAGTCGCTTTGTCGGGGAAATTGGTGCGCAAACTGATTCCAACTCTACACATACAATTAATACTGAGTTATGTGAAGGTATAATTCCTTATTTGTCGTTTTCGTATTGATTAGTTTGTATTCATATTGGTTTTGATTCAGAATACTTTTTCATTCATTCCTTGACGTTTTGGTGGTTAGTTTTTCGCTCCTCTGTCTCCGAAAAAATCAGACGTACATAATTAATAAATAATAAATAAATATCCCTGGACAACTCACACAAATTGAATCTAACTCCAAAGTAAGCAAATTATATGCTTGTGTTATGGGTGTTAGTTAACGATACTAATGCATAAAAATACTTAAATAGATACCAGAATAAATAGCTCCTACAGAAGGATAAGAAAAAATTTAATAAACACCCAGACCCGGAAATGCAGACATCTAAATGTTCATCACACAAATCTCTGCCCCCGTCGAGAATCGAACCCGAACCTCGCGGTAAGTTGATGTAGTTAGGCGTATACGCTAGCCACTCGACCAACGAGGCGAGGCAAGTTCAATCTCCGGGTCGCAATGTAAAGAAAATTTCAGTTTCCAATTTTTTAATTTAAACAAACGTTTAAAACGCGCTATTTGACATGTGCTTGGTTAATGATAAACGGGCTACCTACCATATTGTAGGACTTAGTGTCTTCAGCAAGTTATGACACCCTGGTTGTACCTTTGCCTATTTCTTCGGGGACATGGGCGTTCACCTACTAAGTGGTACCCCACTTTGATAACTGGCAAACCCATCACCAATAAGACACCTATCGAATCCCGAGCAACATTGTTTGTATTAAAAAAAACAATTTAAGTTGCCCGACCCGGACATCTCGAACTAATTTCATGTAGTCAAAGCCAACCACGAACTACTAGACCATAGATATAAGTTTGCGACCCCAATAATGATCAAGTAAAATTTATAAATTATTAATTGTAACTCAAAAAACCGATGAATTATTGAAAAAAAAGAATTATGTTATCGCTACGCTGTACCCAATGAGATAGTTTTAGTCGGTTTTAGCAGTTTTACTGCAGAATATTGCTGTCAAGCTACTCAATCCTGACAGGTATTAAAGTGTCGTTGCCACGGATTGGGAAATTTATAACATGATTAAATGAGTCCGGAAATGAAGTCTTGTTGTTTCATTTTGGCGGTGAAATATTTAAAGGAGCAGGTATTTGTTCTAATTGGATTAAAATTTTGACGGCATTGTGGTTGCGAACATTGATTTTTGCTTAAGTAAATGCCTTCACTTTGGAGGTAGGCAATGTGACGTACAGCTAATTGGTATTACTTGCCTTGCCTATTCCCTTCGCCGTAGCATTGATGTAAACCATCATGTTCCGTGTTTGAGTTACTTGGCTTATGATCATGATATAGCGATGCACCGTCTATGGTTGACTACTTATTCGATACCTATCTTATGAAATAAAAAAAATATCAAAAATCAAAGAAGTTGCTATAGAACATTCGAGATGTTTTTATTTTATATTTAATTGTTCTCGTTGTTCCATAATTAGGAAATTGTTGCTGATAGAAAATAAATATCTTCCCGTCTCTATTACTTGTTACTTTTTAGCCTTTCTTTTTGCCCACAGAATTTTAACAACTAACGAGTGTATTGTGGAAAAACATTTATTTCTAAAAAGTGTTAACAAAAAATATGGTGGGGTCTACTTATAATTTTTTGGAACACGTTTAATTCATTACAGCTCTTTTAACAGGTTTCAATTTAGAGTTTATAGTAAATAAAAGTCTCTCAGTTATTTCTTACAAATAAAGTTTTCTTTTATCGCATGCTTTTCCGGTTTCACACACGACAGACCGTAGAAGAAACCTAGTAATGTCATAACAGTAGGGGAGCCCAAGAAGGGATTTTTGCAGTTACTCGGACTCTACCTTATACCTTGTACGATAGTTAAAAATCGCCCTATATCAAATCTGTTTGTAAGGGTGCAAGTGTAGGGTTGTCTGTCGACAAAATACTCAAGCATGAGATTAAACTACTGTAGGTTTATTGCATACTAATAAGTTCAAGTTTGTATCGTCTAACGATTTAAGCACAACGACTCATTTTGACAACCTCGTTAGTCAAGACTCCAACAACTAACCGTGAGGTTCGGGTTCGATTCCCGATGGGTGGGGGGATACTTGTGCGATGAACAATGTCTGAGTCTGGGTATTTATTATATTGACCCTGGTTGTATATATGCATTTTTAAGTTTTAATATCTTTGACTAACACAAGCAACATAACCATGTAATTTGCTTTATTTGGGGTTAGAATAATTTATGTGATTTGTCTAAGGTTTTTTAATTATTAATTATTATTCTTTACTATAACGTATATGACTCATTGTAGTAGTTTTTACCCTCCACCGTATTTTTTTTCTATTTGTTGTCTATTCTAGATAACGTTTGAAAGGACAGAGAGAGGTAGCTTGAGTTACTACAACGGGTAGCAAGGCAGCGTCCCGGACTCCCCTACTATAAAAGGGAATGAGCAATTAAACGTTAGTTTAAACTATACGTTCACAATTATTTTGAATGTGTTCGCTACTGTGAGCAGTTTTAATTACTGTTATTATTGCCGACCGCGACCATTGGAAAAGTTTGTACCAGTATACAGTATATAACCACAATTTTATTAAATGATACGATTGCGGTCAGCTTGAATTAATGGTTTGGTAAATCGTTATTAAATCAAATAAAACAAGATTGTTATAATGCCCAGTAAAATGGAAATTAAACAAGATTTATCATGTACTAGCTGTTGCCGCAGCGTTGCCTGCAGGGTTAATGGTCCCACAGGAACATATTTTAGGGATAAAAGCTATCATGTGTTAATCTAAGTTACCCTCTGTATGTTTCATGAAAATGGGTTCAGCAGTTTTCGCGTGAAGGAGTTACAAACAGACAAACTTTCGCATTTATGATATTAATAAGATAAATGAAACAAATGGTTGCCTAAAACAGTTGACTGATTTGGTAATTAGTTCGCCTTTGTGTATCGTTTAGTTTTTAGTCTAAGATCCAAATAAGAGGTGAACTTCTCCTATCTGTTTACTTGTTAAAAAAAAGTTTATATCAAGTTTGCTTAATTCCTTGGGAAATGGTTTTTATCAAACTTTTTCCGTTACGCGCCATTTTTGTTCTTATCCCTACCACGCGTGATTCGAAGTATACTTTCTCCAGGGGAGTAGGAATTGGCAATAAACTTTATTTAACCAATTTCTGTAAAGTTGCATATAGTAAATTATTTTTTTGAAAAATAACGTCATAAAAAAGTTTCACTTCTTCACTTCTTACGAGTTACGATAGTACACGCACACATTTTTTGTTTTTATAGAGTTGACGTGACTGAAAAGCCATATTAATGCTTACTTTCGCCTTGATAAAGTCTTACTTATGTGTATCAAAATCCTTGCCAAAATTTTTTACCTAACCCTTCCCCGAAATATCTTTTAACGTTCCACATATAATCTGAAATAAGTTTTTTTTTAAACAAGTGAATGAAAGTCGTCTCTAATTCAGATCATCTGCTAGGAGTATTTAGTTGGTAATTTATATGTTTATGTTATTGTATTGTATAAATAAAAAGCCTTTTTATTTCTTGTAAAAAAGTAACAGAGTATTTGATTTATGCTTCCATTGTTAACTAATGAGTATCTTCTTTTTGTTCTCTTCCATTTGCATTTGCCTACTATTTGATTAACAATATAATATTTTGAAGAATTTAGACAAAATTCTAATTACCCTATGATTTAAATACTTAATCTAATCTACAAGAACCCCTCCACGGGTGTAGGCCTCCTCCAAAGAAGCCCAAATGTCTCTGTTTTGGGCTGTTTGTATCCAACTCTGACCAGCAATTTTCCGGATATCGTCATCCCATATCGTGAGCGGTCTTCCCCTTTGACGTTTCCCCCACGGGCCTCGCCATAAAGTTACCGTTTTTGTCCATCTTTCGTCAGTCATTCTCGCTACATGCCCTGCCCACTTCCATTTCAGTTTCTGTGAATAGTTCAGCGCATCTGTGGCATTAGTTATGCTCCTTATTTTGGTGTGACGTATTTTTTGGATTCTTTTGATTTTTAGCATGCTTCGTTCTAAACCTCTTTGACAAGCGACAATTTTCTTCTTTACTTTGGTCGTGTACTTCCAGGTCTGGCAAGCGTAAGTTAGGCAAGGTAACAAGCAGCTAGACATTACTTTTGTCTTTATACTTACTGGCATACTGCTTTTAAAAATTTCACGCAGACTCCAATATTTGTTCCAGGTAAGTTGGATTCTCCTCTCGATTTCTAGATGGTTGCTACTACTATCAAAGCTAACTTGTTTGCCTAGATATATATATTTATTTGTATATTTCAATGTTTCCTTGTCGACTGATATTGTCTTTTCTGAACCGTTTGTCATCAACATTGTTTTTGTGAGGTTCATCTCTAAGCCCACCTTTTTGCTTGCCACATTTAAGGAATGAATCATAGTCTGTAATTGTACGCTAGATTCTGATAAGAGTACTAAATCGTCAGCGAATCGTAGGTGGTTCAGATAGTTTCCGTCTATGTTGTTGCCTTATTGTATTGGATATTTTTGGGTTATTCTATTGTCTTAAAACACTCACAATTATAATGTAAGATATAATATTAACATACCCTCTACTTCCCATGGCACTACCAACGATCTTGTTACAAGGGCCGAATCGTGGGAGATGCACGGGATCTGTTCTAAGGCTCTCTTTTTCGTGCACTTCTTCACTCCCTACAAGTTCTATGTCCTTTCATGACCCTCTCCCCTGAAGGGGTGGTCACATATAACATGAATAATGGATTTATAATTTATTGAATAATAATCCCTACTAATATTGTAATTGTTATTCTAAGTTTAATCTATTCCTGCTGCCATAAAGTCAGTGTTTGCCGTTGACGTGGTCCGGTTCGGAGAATAAGGTAGACGCTAAACTTAATTTCGCTCGAGGCTCTCTATCCCGGTCTCAGGTTAGAAACGCATCATGACCACATTTGGTGTCTCTCTAGGCGGCGTGGATTTTTTACCATTAGGTAATCCGTCCGCCTTCTAATATCATAAAAATAAAAATAAAATTTCACTTTCACAGAAAACTACTTAACTTACAATCATCATGAAACTTCTTTCATTATCTTGGAGGTATTAAAAGTAACATAGAATACTTTTAATGACCTGATACAAGCTTTTTTCATGTTCAATTAAATTCATGTTACATCTTGAAAATAACAAAAAAATTAAATAGGTGCGATAGTGACAAGTCAAGTCATAAACGCTATAAATTTCTTAAAACTGAAATTAAAAATATATTTTTAACATTAACATACGTAATATGTAAGATATCATAATATTAATACATGAACCAAAAGTTTAAACCCTTTTTTACGAAAATTGCTCGGACGGAGGAGTGTGATATTTGGCACCCTTACAGTTTATGTGTAGGGGAAGTGCAAAACGCTAATATCTTCAATTATAATGTTTATGAAGTGCATAAAATAAAAAATTAAACATTTTTACATAATATCATGCATTTGACACATCATCATCAGCTGGAGGACGTCCACTGCTGGACATAGGTCTCCCCCAAAGAGCGCCACAAGTCACGGTCACCAGCCGCTTATCTCTAACGACTCCCCGCGGTTTTGACCAGATCATCAGTCCACCGGATGGAAGGTCGTCCAACACTACGTCCTCCGGGGGGGTACGTGCGGGGCAGCCACTCAAGAACCTTTCTTCACATTTTTTCATATTTGACACACATAAAGAAAAAGATTGATAAAAACACTAAAATTTCACAGATAGCGCACAAACTATATTTATAAAATTTGGAAACAAAGTAGTTGGTCTTGATAAATGAAGATTGCGTTCTTATCAAAGATATTAAAATGTTTTATAGGCGAATTTTGACCAATGGGCGACCACTATAATAAAATAAACATGTTTTGCCCCGTGTTGGTCCGGGCTCCTTTAAAGAATAGACCATCTGCCTTCCTGCCAGGCAGCTCGTAAAAGGCGAGCGAAGGCTTACTGTCATTAACACCGTGACATCTGACTAGGTGGTAGAGTTCGCAGCGACTCACCCGGATTGGTACCACCGCCTTACCTATTCCTGCCGCCATAACGTCAAGGCGTGTTCCGGTTCGGAGGGTAAGGTAGCCGGTAAACTTACTTTTGCTCAAGGCCTAATATCCCGGCCTCAGGTTGGCAACGCACCATTACCACCTTTTGGTGTCTCTAGGCGGCGGAAATTTCTTACCATCAGGAAATCCGTCTGCTTGTTGCCTTCCAATATCATAAAAAAAATGTATTGGTGGTAATTTTGTTGCGCACTCACTAAACTAATTTTAGGTTATTTCTGTCTTCTTTCAACGAAAGTAACAGATAGAGACATAACACTTTTAGTGCTGTCAAATTAGACCGTACACGAAATTTCTACAGACGTTTAATCTATCACTAGGAAAATGTTGATTAAAAACATCACGATTAGACATGTCGGCACCAATCTGACATGTCTAAAATGTTTCATCTCTTTTGTTTATGTTTCATTTGATAAAGATAGCATGCATCTAAAATAAGTTTAGTTTGTAAACAGCAGAATCACCACCATTGTATTGAAGAACGCATCTAAATTTAAGTAATTTCAGAAACAACAAACGTCTTAATCACATAGAAATATGCTAGGTAAATTGTATAATACTGAAACTAGGACCAAAGTTTCTGCTCTACATTGTGTAGCGCCAAATCGACCTGTCGAAAACGCAGGCTAGTGTGGGAGGCAGCCGGCAGGTCGACCCACCCGCATCGTCTATTTGCACACATTTTGAATGTCATTGTCACGCTGCTAATTGCCAGCTCCGCACTCCCCATCACAAAGAGGAGAGAATTTGCATTTATTAATTTATCACACTTAACGCATTTTGATAATTGTTACTGAATGCAACTGATTTATGGTATTTCGTCTGGTATGGCGTTACTCGGTTCATTTTTCGTAACCTGAAAATAGAATTGTCCAAAAATAACAGATCTTTGTTTATTTATTTAATTCTTTATTGTACACAATTTATGACATAAAACATGGACAATGATAAACAGAAATGCACAAAAGGTGCAAATAATTTTCAAATCATTTATTTTAATTTATTAAAATGTAAATATTTTAGCGTTACCATTTATTTTAATGTCGTTGTTTATATGATAAAAATATACAATTTAAGCAAAACATTTGCGGGTTTTAAGCCTCGAAAGGAAACCACCTGTCGTATTTATAAATTTGCTTACGTGTGTGGATGCTATGACTGTGTGTATGTGTTCGTGTATATTATGTGTGCGTGGATACATACAATTTACCGTTTTTGAAACGTTAATATTTGAAACGACTGACTTTTTCTCAATGTAAACTACATTAAAGAAAAAGAGAAACCTTTGATTACCAGAATAATACTCCCCGCGAGTATAGGTTTGATGCGGAAATAATATTGTAAGTTTCAGATCCCTGTTTGACAAGCATATCCCTTAATATTTTTTTTTGAACCTAAATCGTAAATCATCTTATAGTTCATCTACCTATCAAGTTTTAACAGCATAGTGTTAATTTATTGGGAATTGTTAACTCATGGTAGTGGCATGTTCCAGTCCAAAGGGTGTGATAGCCGGTAGACTTGCACATTAGTCCTAACACTCCAACTACAGGATAGCGACCCTAAATCCATAGACCAATAACATCTATGGTGTCTATAGGTCACTGTAACCAGTACTAATTAATCTTACTTTTACCATAAATAAACAGCTGTGACATACATAAAGCAACAGAAGGACACATCAAATCTATTGTGTTCCGTATTCGCCATTTGGTTATGGAAATCTGGGAAAGCATAAATAAACCATCAAACGCTGCAAATAAGAAATCTACTTGCTATTCAAATGGCTCATACATAATTTCCTCTGATGAATGCATAAGACCCAGACGTCAGGGAGTAACATGACACATGCGACACATGTAGTCTGCTGTAGTAGGTCTTGTTGTCTGTGGTTTTAGCTGCCTTAACGTGTTGCCAGTAACTAGTCGAAATAACATGGCGCAGTGTTTGCTTTATTTCCTAACTGGTATCTAAGCATTATTATCTTGTTAAAATCTTAGCTGTTATTGTAATAATATTAAGTGATGTTAAGAGCTTTCTTTTCAAAACATTTAATCTTAATATAAAAATAATGAAAAATTAGGAGTTTTTGATTAAGTATAGTAATATCGTTGCAAAAAAAATATTTAATTTTGAACATAACATTTTATCGTTTATTTTTATTGAAAATAACACAAGAAGTACGAATTGTTATTAAATTTATATAGGTCGAACTTGAAGAAACTTGTTGCTTAAATATTCTGTCAAAAGGAAAATTCAAAATTAGACTCATTTATTAAATGTAGACTCATATACTAGGGTACTATCTCTGTAAAAAGTTATTTAATTTTTGTTTTATTTAAATAATTAGAATATGTATCGTACTCAGAAGATTCTTTGCTATTTAGTCTGTAAAAAATGTGTTTTTTATTATTACACTTAAAATGTTTCAATCGCCTCAAACATATATTTTGTTGTAAAGTTTTAGCTGATATTACCCTAACTCTATATATACTTGAAACATGTCTTCTTTTACTTAAATATCGATCACATTTGATGAAGAGTTCTTAAAAATATTGTGTATTTCATTTTGACTCCTAACCAATATCTATCAATACCAATAAAACTTTATTAATCTAAGCTTATCGCACGCGACGTACGCAAAACGCAACGTACGAAAAACGTATCGGGCGTACCAAATACTTAACTTAATGTAAAGTTGTTAGCAGTTAATACTATAAATACGCAATGCTTAGAATACATTTCCTTTTTTTTTAGAAAAAATTTGTCTTCTACGTCATTTTAGATATAAATTTATCCTCACGTACTTAAAAGTTTTGCTTATTTCACTATGATACTTAAAACGTTCTTCCCAATGCACATTGATAGTGTCTTAATGTAGAGTTCTTATGTGTTATTGTGTTTGTACCATGAGCCTGTAAGCCCTCATTTACGATAAACGATCGCAAAAGGGAAGGTTCAGAAGGTTGGCAGCGGGGCCAGCCGCCCTCGTCACCGCAGCTACGAATTAATATTTCCAGGCAGTTGACTCTGAATATGCTCCCGGCTTGAGTTGCCTCAACTCGAAAGCAAACTTTTCGTGTTTACATTACTTTAAATTCTTTCAACTCTTACCTTTGCAATACTTCTCGTAGTATCATTTGCAGTGTATATTTATTTCTTGTTTTAAGAGAAATGTTTTGCCTTTTTGCTTGAAGAAAATTTCACTTCAAACACTTGTTAAAATTTCCCCGTGCATAATTTTTGAACCGTTAAAAGATACCGTAATAAATATAATGTGTGGTGGGGAAGTAAAATTTAGATTTTTAAATGCTGGTTGATAAGGTTTTACTTGCGTAAAAACTAAGTTATAGAAACTGATGGTAAAATTGTTAGATCAAGTTAAATGAATGAATGAATGATGAATTCATTCCTTGTTAGATCAAAATAAATATTACATACGTTTGTCTCCATAACCAAAAAGTTTGAAAAGGTTTATTCGAGTGTGACTTCAATATAACAATATATAAGTTTACATTATATTTTAATAAATTATAAAGGTTATAAATTAACTATTTGGAATTATTTAGCTTTTCTTGCCATGTAAAAAAAGTAAAGTTTTACAGAATTATTCTTTTGTTTATGTGTTACACAATTATTAGCAGGTACCTAATTTTAGCGAATCATTCGTTTACTGCTAGATTTTGTTTTATATTTTGTCATTATATCTTGTTTTTAACGATTTTAAAGAGGTTATAAATTCCACTGTATGTTTCTTAGATTTATCACGTAATGAGATTACATAGCAATAACGAAAAAGATACCAATAAATCTTTTTTGAAAATTTAGATCATAACTTCGAGGCGATACCATACAAATTAAATTAGGATTAGACTAGTTTTTAGTGAAACTCAATAACTTTGTATCAAGATTTCGTCTTTAATCATGGCGTAAAAATTACTGATACGACGTTGATAAAATTTAAAGAAATCATTAGCTTACTTTTTTTTGCTTTTTATCATTGAATTCGAAGTAAATTTTCCGCAGTTTTGCTGCGCTTAAATTGCTCTTGTTTCTTGTTGATTATTCTTGTTATAATACTCGTGTAATAATGCATGTTAAGGTATATTATTTTAGTTAGTGTCTTACTATGTTAGAATGTCGGATTTAAGCAGAGGTAACAGGCCTATGGGCTCCCACCACAAGGAGGTGGGAATCACAATAAAAAAACTTAAGTCCCAAGTATTAGGTATTAATAGTATTGCTTAGATAATAACAAATAAAAACTTAATATTTTGATAAGTCATACATACATACGATACGTTTAAGTTTAAACCAATAAATTTTCAAGCATTAGTTATTATATCGATAAAGGCTGAGCAGAAACAAAAAATTGGTTTTGTCACAAATAGTTAAACAAAAAAATATTTTTTTTTGTTTGAGCGGAAAAAGTTAACGTTTATAAAATTACTTGAACCTCTAGTTTAATTTTGAATAAATTTTATGTTAGACAACTCAATCAGTTTTCTTTAATTCTGTGCGTATCCCAACGTTATTGTATGGAAGCGAGAGATGGGTATGTCAGAAAGATCAAGAAAGTAGGATAAATGCGGTCGAAATGAGAGCACTACGGAAAATCTGTGTTGTAACGCTCGCTGACCGCATTCGTAACAGTGAGATCCGAGAAAGAGTGGGATTGAAAGAAAGTATTGGTGTTAAAATGTGAAAGGGCATGCTCCGCTGGTTCGGTCATGTGGAAAGAATGACAGATGAAAGATTAACAAAGCAGATAAACAATGAGAATGTGGATGGATGTAGGTACCCGGGAAGACCATTTTTGCCCCGTGTTGGTCCGGGCTCCTTTGCAGAACAGACCATCTGCCTTTCTTGCGAGGCAGCTTGTAAAAGGCGAGCATAGGCTTACCATCACTAACACCGTGACATCTGACTAGGTGGTAGAGTTTCGCAGCGACTCGCCCGGATTGGTACCACCGCCTTACCTATTCCTGCCGCCGTAACGTCATGACGTGTTCCGGTTCGGAGGATAAGGTAGCCGGTAAACTTACTTTTGCTCGAGGCCTAACAGCCTGACCTCAGGTTGGCAACGCACTTTTACCATCTTTGGTGTCTCTAGGCGGCGTGAATTTCTTACCATCTGGAAATCCGTATGCTTGTTTGCCTTCCTATAACATAAAAAAAGACCAAGGCTGACATTTCACGATCAGATCAATCGGATATTATCCGAGGGTGGTGTCAAGACTCTCCGAAACCGGCGTGTTTGTATGAAAAGGGTAATGAATGTGAAGGAAGCAAGACAGGTGTGTCAGGATCGTGAGGTCTGGTACTCGATACTCCCTGCCTACCCCGTAAGGGACTTGGCGTGAAGATATGTATATATGTATATGTATGTCTTTTCTTTAACTTGGTGCACTACTTGTACCTCAGCAGGGATACGAGCGTGAAGTTACTTAAAAACAACAGTTGACCGCGATCGATTTGGGGATCTCCAACATATGCTCTGCCTATGGACCGACAAAGTCTAAATCGGGCGTTACTGTGTTTTAAATATCAAATAATCGGGTGTCAAAAGAAGAGTCCTATGGTGAGAAACAACCATCACCTTATGCTGCTGGTAAGTCGTCATTTAATGGCCAGAATTTTAAGTTACCTGTTCTAGGTATTTATAAGCACTAACCCCGTGCTTAAGTTAAATTTCTATAAATTAAAAAAAGAAATTACTTTGCTCCGGACATGATTTGAACCTGTAACCCTTCGTCTCAAGCCGACGAATGCTCTGACCAATTGAGCTACTGAGGATTCAAGTCCTGTGTTAAAATTTTCAATTACTTTCTTTGCTGCTAAAGCGGGTAGTTATGTCCTTTAAATACACAGTTCTGAGTACCTGCTAAATGAGTTCATCGTTACAGATGAAATTAACATATTTTGTATGCGCCATAACTTTCGTTTCTCACCAGCTATGTATTTTTTAGCACTTGCACCGTGCTTGGGTTAAATTTCTATTAAATTCAAAGAAAGTAAAATTTTGGCCCCAAAACAGGATTTCTGTAAAAGGATTTCAGGGGATCTCTCTGCGGCGAATTTTTTTCTTTCTTTAAAATGTATAGATACCTATTCAAGTCATGGTAACTGATCTATCGTCTAGCATGGAACACAATAGCAAGTATTGCAGTTATAGCAGCGAAAATAGAAAAAAACGGTGTAATTAATCCAGACAATCCCTGGCAAAGATCTGCATTGTTATGACTGGTAACACGTCTTGAATAATCTAATAACCGTGATGCGTTTATTTGAAATCGCCTTTGTGATCTTACGGTCCAGATGTTGGGCTTGACTGCATGAGGTTCAGGATTCGATTCCCGGATCAGGCAACAAAAACAACAATAGATTTTTACATTTTGCTCGGGATTGGATATGTGCCTAGTTGGCGATAGGATAAGCCACCTAACACATTGTGAAACTTAGTGTCTTCAGCTAGTCGTGGGTGCTTGGTTGTACCTCTACCTACCTCTTCCGAGCTATGGGCGTGAAATTTTTTTTTTGTTACGCTGGTTTCATATGTATACTCTCAAAGTGCTGTGTTACCACTGGTAACAACAATGCGTCTTGCATAATACCGTAGGGGTTGTTACTTGCGTCTCAAGTAAGATTATGAAAGAGAATTTATTAAAATATTTGCTTTGATGAAGTCTATGGGGAGTTCACACAAAGCGAACATGATTTCCGTTCCAATATAACGCCCCCGCTGAAATTGGCTACGACAGAGGATACGCCTATTGCAAATATATTTTGTGACAATTTCGTCAAACGCTAATTATTGTTCATGTTTGATATTTAACTTCGTCATAACTTTTATTTACTTAAATGTTTTAATGAATCTCATGCCTATTCCATAACTTCCTAATTGCAAAAAAACAAATAGCGTTTACAAGTCAATAATATCCAATTTAAAAAAATCACCTATTTTCACGCCCGTATCTCCGGTGTGGTAGGCAGGCAATCAAGGATCCCAAGTTAGCTAGATGTAATTTTTGTTCTACAATGTGGTGGCCAACCTACCGCCAACCTGGCAGTTATCTAATCATATGCAACGTTGTTATATTACAAAATTTAAAGACACATTTTAGTTGCAAGACCTGGTAATTGAATCCGGGAAGTCATGATGTCACCGTTGACATCGGACCACTAGACGACAAAAGTGGAAATAAAAATATGCTTGACAATTTAAATAAATTCTAAGTTGCCCAATACGGTAATTGAACCCGGAATCTCATGTATTCAATGCTAGCATCGGACCAAATGACTAAAGTGGCAATCACAAATGCAAATCATATCTATTTAAGTAATAATGAATCTCTATTTCGTGTGGTCATCTAGCTTGAAAGGATAGACCAATTTTGCCAATTTTTTGCTTTCTTAGTTATTGAAAGGAGAAGTTTTTTGTGAAAAGAAAAACCGTAAAAAATTTGCAGGAAAAACGGGAAATCAATGTTTAAATCAAGACGAACTTTTAGTACCTAGCAATTAATGTCAATTGATACGAAGTTCAACGGGTTGGCTAGATTTTATATAAAAAGGAGTACCTATTTCCCTTCATCACGCGTTGTGACTTATAGAAAAATTTTGCAAATTCTTTCTTTGGTTTAGTTTCTGTCATGAGGAAGTGCAAAATGAAAAAAATAATCATCTTCCTTGTTGCGACGGGACGTCTATCGGCTCAGCTAGTTATAAATAAAGTTTAATAAAAGTAGCACTTTTAAATGAAAAGTCTTTTTTAGTTATAACAATGAATTTTGTATTAGTATGTACAAAATTATATTACATTAGCTTCCACTCACGGCTTTGCCTGCGTGCCAAATTGTATTTTTTTAATAAATTGAACCCCTGTGTGTATTCTGATGTGTAAACTATATCCTTGTAAAGTTTCATCTAAATCCGTACAGTATATATGTGTGAAAGAGTAACAAAACCTCCAATCTAACATTTATATTTCCGATATTATGTTATGCAAGACATTCGCCATTGAATTCTAAGGTTTAGTAACCATCACTTGATTCATAATTTATATTTCGCACTGACATAGTTTGTAAAAAAAATGAGTATTGTTTAGTTTTATTTGTTTAAAAATGTCATAAAAAACACTTTTTGTTTTCAGTCCTTCCCGTTTGCTATTTTCTTTTCAATCGTTATCTTTCAAATACTTTAATTAGGCATCCTTTATCAGATAGGTGCAAGACGTACATACTAAAAAACTTTCGCATTTATAATATTAGTAGAACTAGCTTCCGCCCGTGACTCCGTCCGCGCGGATGTCCGTCTTCGCGTGATAAACTGAAAAACTAAGATTTTTTTTCTACGTATTTTTCCAGGATAAAAAGTATCCCATTTTATACCCAGGATAATAAGGTATAATTAGACCAAGTTTAATTGAAATCGAACCGTTAGTTTTCACGTGATGCCTGAACATACAGACAGACAGACAAACATTTTTAATCACATATTTGGGTTTGGTATCGATCCATTAACACTATGCTATTTATTTTTTCAATATTTTCAATGTACAGAATTGACCCTTCTACAGATTTATTATATGTATAGATGATGATAGTTGTAGTTTATTACATTACCAGTATGTTTTGTTAGGAATTATTGATTTTTATTTAATTTAAGTGGTTGTAATAATGCTAAAACATAAACAAAAAGATTTGACAGATTTTTAAGTTATCTTTTTTATAAGAGAGTCTCGGTCGTGCTGTAAAGGAAACATACACACTTTCCCACTTATTTGTAAGGATTTCAAGTGAAATGGTGTTTGTATAGGTTAATGTGTACTCCGCCATCTTAGGTACAATGTACGGCGACCGACACTCCACTTGATTGCGGCTTAACATCCCATCTTCTTGATTTAAGTACGTATTCAAAGAGGGTACGATATCAAAATTTATTACAATTATTACGATTTACTTACACAATTATATAAAAAATCTAGCTCACCCAACAAACTCTTTCCTGGCTTGGATATAAATATTGAATTAAAACTTTTACAAATAACCTTTTCTGCATTTCCACATATTACTGTCCATATTTCATGTCAAAAATTGTGCACAATAAAGAGTTAATTTGGGAAATAAATAAAATGGGATTGTTTGTTTTGTAATATTTTAAATGCATGTGAATTTATTTATGGCACCTGTATCAATATTACATTTTTTATAATTTTTGTCGCTATGTCTGTTTAGAACAAATGGTTGATCTATGAAACGGCTTGACCGATGTTCAATGGCATGTAGCTGACGTACTTTCAGTTTAGAATAATACGAAAAACATATCAAGCACATTTTTTGTGAAATTCTACAATGAGGAATTCGCAGGCAAAGCTAAAACTAAACAAAATTCTTCTGTCAATTCACTCGTTATGATTATTTTTTATCTAAAGGTAAAAAAAAAACATTTGTGTTAAACTTCTTAACCTACCTATGAGAGAAATTTGCTGTTACTTTTCTATGTTACGTAAATTGACCTTAAGTTGCACTTCACAAAAAGCCGCTGTATGTGATCATCGAATTTCATACTGCATTCTTCGTGATTTTCGTTTTGCCTATTGGTATAGCTTGAATATCTGGCGAGCTGCTTGCAACGCACCTAGCGCAACTGTTGAAAATGTATCTTTTTATGTGAGTACACACACTTTTGTGCATACTTTATACTTTTTGCACACATTAGTTTTGCTTGGGATAGAACACGAGCTATGCTCGGTGTATTTCTGCGAGATATGAAACGTAATTTGGTGATCCGCAAGAAAACGAGAGTTACCGCCATTGTCCAGAAAGTCAGCAAGCTGAAGTGGCAATGGGCAGGCCACATTGCTCGCAGAACCGACAACCGATGGGAAAGAAAGGTTCTCGAGTGGCGGCCCCGCACCGAAAGACGTAGTGTTGGACGACCTCCCACTCGGTGGACTGATGATCTGGTCAAAGTCGCGGGGATTCGCGGGATACAAGCGGCTGGTGACCGTGACTTGGGGGAGGGCTATGTCCAGCAGTGGACGTCCTCCGGCTGATGATGACGATGATGATGAATACGAAACTTTTAAAAATATAATTTTAATGTGAAAAGCAGCCAACAAGTGCAATAGCCAGAAGGCTACACATCAAGTTACCCACTTTTAAAGAAAATTAGACTCTGTATGTAGAGATTAGAGTTTAGCAGTAGATAGCTGATGTATGACATTCTGCACACGGTTCTATTGTAAATTACATTTTAATTTGATTTGATTGTTAATTTAATTTAATGTGTACGTTTAAGAATGCTCTTGCTATTGGAGTAACACTTGACTTGGTGTTTCGCGTCTTGTCTTGATCGTTCGTAGTAGTGTAAACTTTGTTGTGCCTCAATAAATATAATAAAAATAAAAGAAATAATAATTTGTTCAGAAACTTATATATTGTTTTAGGGAAGTGGTCACACCCGAATAATTGGATTTGTGATCTGGACATAACGAAACGGAAACCCTATCATTTAAGTTTAAACTTATGTTATAAATCATGTGAAGAGCTTACAGTTGAGAGTGTTCCCGTATTGGTTCATGCTCCTTTGCAGAATAGACCATCTGCCTCCCTGCCAGGCAGCTCGTAAAATGCGAGCATAGGCTCAGCGTCACTAACACCGTGACAATTGACTAGGTGGTAGAGTTTTGCACCGACTTCCCCGGATTGGTACCAATGCCTATCCTATTACTGCCACCATAACGTCAGTGCTTGTTGTTGACGTGTTCCGGCAGCGAGGTTAAGGTAGCTTTACCGGCTACCTTACCTTTATTTAATTACTTTGGCTCAATTCCTATTATGTCGGCCTAAGATTAGCAACGCACCATTATCACCTTTGGTGTCTCTAGGTAGCGTGAATTTCTTACCACCAGGAATTCCGTCTGCTTGTTTGTCTTCCGATATCATAAAAAAAAGTTTAAATCTTATGAGTCACTAGCTGTTTCCCAGCGACTTCGTTAGCGTACGAAGTATATATAGCTTTTCGCACAAGCTTTTATCCCCCAATGTAGCTATTTGGTGGGGATTTCGGATAAAAGTAGCCTACGTTTGAACTTAGGTATTTAACTACATGCATATTAAATCACATCATCACATCGGTTTAGCTATGAAAGCGTAGCGTACAGACAAACGATGCATATACGTCGATTTTTAATAATAAGCCGGTCAAAAGTCAAATTTTGAAAGCGGCGGTAGATTAAAAATTAAGATGCCACAGAGATAAAGGATAGTACTAGGAAAAGTAATGTACCATCTATAACTTAAAAGTTAATCGTCACATTTGCTGTGAACGATCCTTATCCCGCTCTCAGTGTTAACGGTGAATAAAGTGAAATTGTGTAGTGTACCTACACCTAATCTTCAGAATTTTTTATGATGGAAGCTCATAATCCAGGTAACAAATAATTAAAATATGAAAAGTAATTGATATATTTAAAATATGAAAAGTGTCTTTTATACTATTTGTAGAACATCAAAGATAGGCAGCTTATTGAATAAAATTTTATTTTGTTTTGGTATTCATAAGACCTTTTGTTATACTATCGCCTCTTATCGCGTAATTTTTTTTGTTGTTTTGCATATTTTATGTATTTGGTTAAATAATTACGTTTAAATTTTATGCGGATAGCTGCGGATGAAAAAGTTATCGATTTTTATATGGCTGAAGGCGAGAGAACAAAATATTAATTTTTTTTTCCAACCGTAAAGAAGTATGATTTTTTTTTGTTTTAGACATACCTGGTACCTCGGGTGTAAAAATAGTAACACGGAAATATCTTTACGACCAAATGCAAAAACAAAATTTACCTAATTTGGACGCAAAATTGAGTTACCTAGAAAATCACTTGTTGGCTCGTTATGGTGATCCGTCAGATAATTTAAGGTGTTTAAAACAAAGATTTGCGTTTTTTAAATCGTCCATGAAAGAAAAATGGTCCCAATCTCACAGAAAAGAAGCAGTTTTTCTTAGAATCAATGAAGGTTGGTTAGAAGGAACATTTGAACTCCCGGCAATTAAACAACACCGCCCTGGTCTGCCATCTAAATCATTTGGCGATTCTAGTGAGAGAAGTAAAAGAAGGAAAACGGAAGAACTCCGTTCTTCGCTAGGTGATGAGATAATTGTTCATGCAGCTCAGACAACACTACAGATGCAAGGAAAAAGGGATGCTTCAAAAATATTAAAAGAAATTACTACATCTCCAACTCGTGCAGGACAATACCGGAAGGCTTATAGAAAATCTGATGATCATGAAATTACTTCTCTTACGCCATTTCAAGCTTTAGCTATGTTTGTCGAAGCCGATTTAACCAAGCGACAATACGAAATTATTAGAAATACCAATAAATCATTTTTTCCGTGTTATGATTTATTGCTGAAGGAAAAAAATGAATGCTATCCTCCCAAAGCTTGTATAAAAGTGACAAATACATGCGCAGAAAGCGATTTACAGAGTTTGAAATTTTACCGTGAAACGTCGCGACGTTTCACGGTTACGAGTATACTATTAGTAAGAAGGATGGACTTTATGTGCCTATCAAATTTGCGATTTACTTTATTTTTGTCTGAAATTCCATTTCCATAAGAAAATATCTTCAGAGAGGTTGATTATCCCTGCTAGACTACGCATAGATTAATGGAAGGCAAATATCTAATCGAGTTGATGACTAGCCATTACGTAGAAATATTGGACTTAGCTTCTCAGATTTAAGAATATTGATGGAACGTAAAATCTCTTAAGACTTTGACTGGTGTCCAAGTAAGTACTTATAACTCAATACTTATAACACAATACTTATAATATATAGTTTGTACGCCAGGGAATAAAAAATGAACAGTGACAATAAGTACATACCTACTCGTTGAAAATATATTTATTTGTTACTATATTTAATTTTTTATATAAAATAGTCCGACTAAGATAATTGGTTCATGATAAATTATTATTCTACAGTTTGACAGATATTTTAAATAAACCATTCAAAATCAAATGACGTAACGTTTTGTTATGTGCCTTCCATCAATTTATACCTGTTTCATAAATTAATTTAACTTAAAATTAATTACAGTATAATTTTACAATACAGTAAACAGAAAATAGAACAAAATAATAGTAAATCTACAGTAATTACAGTGAGTCTGGAAGCACTGCGTGTGACATCAATGTGCAACATAGTATTATTGGAACACCACCCACCCGCACCTCTCGCTCACCGGACAATGCTCCTCCGTCACCCGTCTATCTTCATTTTCGGCTTCTGATTAATGTTTTGTTTGAAAGATTATTTAACAGATACATATTACTTATTGGACTAGACTTCATGAGGTCCCGGGTTCGATTCCCGGGTCGGGCAACAAAAAAAGGGGTTTTCCAATTTTTTTAATAAAAAAAAGATGTTGGTCGGGATTGGATGTGTGCCACCTATCCCATTGTGGGACTTAGTGTCTTTGGCTAGCCGTGACTGCCCTGGTTGTGCCTCTGCTTACTTCTTCGGGGATACAGGCGTGAAGATACTTTTTTTTATCATTCAAAGAAGGCACTCTGATAACTTGTATAAAGAGTATATTGAAAGGCCATTATTTTGTCGTAACCTTCCCTTATGCATCTGATGTGTGTGAACACACTGTCAAAAGCAAATTCGATAAGCTGTGAATAATTTTATTAAAATTATTTAAAATACTGTGTATTATTAGTGTTTAATTGTAAAAAATATAGTTTTCATTGATCTTAATTAAAGTTATAAAAACAACAATTGTGTAAAGTACTAAAAAGTGAAAATTTGAAAAACTCGAAGTCACACATCGGGCCGTTACTTGGATCTTTTGAAAAGTTTAAATTTTAAATTGGAAAAATTCAGCAAAATCATAAATTTGGTACGATAACTAGATAATCACATAACTAAAGATGAATTCTACCTTTGTTGTTGATGTTGATTTGGAAAATATTGATTTTGAGAACGTCACATTAAGAAGAAACAATCGTACAATGTCTATCGAGTCTGTGAAATCTTTTGAAAGTTCTACCTCGGAGTATTTTGCTAGAAGTTTACCGGATTTGTCTACCTTTAGTGACAGTCATACTAAAGACCTACAAGAAGAAATTAAATTATTAAAATGTCAATTAGAGAGTGCTCACCGGGAGATAGAAAATCTAATTTTAGAAAATAACTCTCTTCGAAAGATTAACGAGGAACAAAACAAGAACATTATAATTTTGAAACAAGTAGCTTCATCTACAGCTAGTAATTCAACTCCTCGGAAGATAAATAAAGGATCTACACCAAAACATAAATCAGTCCAATCAATTAAAAGGCAAAGTAATACTTTTGGAAATACAGGTAGTACTATAAACCCT
>NJDD01001557.1:200590-224086 GCA_002245505.1 Calephelis nemesis | reverse complement strand
GTTGGCAGAACTGCAGTTTTACTCCAAAATCACGAGACCGGTAATTTGTGCAGTCACATAGCCTTCGTGGTTGAATTCATTGCCCGCAAACTTGTACGATTCTGAGGGCGGGCAACCGCTGGCCTGGGAACCGCAAACAGCCGCAGGAACTGCGGGTGTAATACAAGTCGTGAAATGTGCTCTTACACATAAATAAGAATAATAGGTTTTGTAATCTTACATTTCACGTGTGTTTTATACTACTATATTACTGTGTTTTATATATAAGTCTACATTCTACAGAATCTGCGGGCGCAGGAAAAACCATTCCGTGAGTTCTTAGGCTTAGAGCTATACGGGCAATGTGTATGTCGGCGCAACCACATTAGTTCCTCTGAAAAACTAGAATAATTAAGTTAAATAATTTGATGACGTCCAGAAAATTGGTTTATAAACCATCAGTTGATTACTTTGAGTTTATTGCGACGTGAAATTAAGGTTATCATTGTTATTTCAATACTTAGCTTAACGACTTGTAAACACCTGCACCTGCACGTGCGCCGAGTCTTATAAATACGGCTGCACTGTAGGCGATAAAGCATTCACGATTCACCTCTCTGGGACGTCGTTACGTTGCTCGTTAAATAAACGGTGTGTAAAAGTGCTTGTGAAGTTTTTTTGAGAAGACCCAAAATGATTCATCATCACGGAAATAACAATTGTGGCGTCAGTAATGCTGACGTCACACCTTTTAAAAACACTACGAACGTTCCTAATTCGTCATGTATGTCACAAACCTATAGGTACATAATATGTTGCGTCCTCAGTTTACACAATTTCGTGAATAATATAAAAGTATCTTCACGCCGATGTCCATGTGTCTCAGAGCTATGCTCGGTGTTTCTCTGCGAGGTATGATATGTAATTATGTGATCCGCAAAAGAACGAGGGTAAATGATATAGTCCAAAGCATCTGCAAGCAGAAGTGGCAATAGGCAGGCCACATTGCTCGAAAAACCGGTGAACGGGGAACTCGGTAGCCCCGCACCGGAGGACGTAGTGTTGGACGACCTCCCACCCGGTGGACTGACTCCGCAGTTGCGGGGGGAGTCACTAGATACAAGCGGCTGGTGACTTTTGGCGCTCTTTGGTGGACGCCTATGTCTAGCTGTGGACGTCCTCCAGTTAATGATGATGATGATGATGATCTTCACGCCCATATCCCCTAAATGGTTGGCAGAGGCACAACCAAGGCACCCACGACTAGCCGAAAACACTTAGTCCCATAACGTGATAGGGCCTATCACAAGTCTATCGCCAACGGCCACCGTTATCTTTGTTAACTAATAGAAAATACAAATTTTCTAGTTTTTTAGTTGCCCGGACCGGAGATTGAACCCGGGACCTCAAGAAGTCAAGTCTGACCCCGGACCGCTATACCACAGAGGCGATAATATTATAGCCAGAGTTCGCTAACATAACTGTTTGTGTTTTCAAGAACTCGCACACATAAAATTCGAAACTCAAGTGGCAAAAATGTTAACATTTTACGAAATTATTATTCTTCCCTGTGCTTTCAATATTGCGCAGT
This sequence comes from Calephelis nemesis, assembly GCA_002245505.1. Taxonomy (NCBI): domain Eukaryota; kingdom Metazoa; phylum Arthropoda; class Insecta; order Lepidoptera; family Riodinidae; genus Calephelis; species Calephelis nemesis. The sequence continues at coordinate 222,516 of NJDD01001557.1, read as the reverse complement.
CTAAATACCTACTCATACAAAAATAAGTAGGTAAGTATAATTTGTTTACCTCTAAATCATTTGTCAGATCTAAATAAAATTTAAGTGAGAATAACACAATTGTTTTGATTTTGAAACAAGAAAACGAAATTGCGGACACATATCTATATGAAACTTGAGTTGAGAGCTTGTTTTGCTGTGAAACAATATGCAGGCGCCTAATATATCTACCTTTTATTTCCTTTAACAGCCTCTGTGGAGTAGCGGTACGGTGTTGGAGTTAACTTTATAAAATCCCGGGTTCGACCCCGGGATCGGGAAACATAAAGTTTTTTTAATATTCTAATAAAAACTTTGTTGCCCGGGATTGTATATGTGCCCGCTTGCTACCTATCACATTGTGGGACTTAGTGTCTTCGGTTAGACTTGTCTAGCTCTTCGGTATAAGTGAGTGAATATACTTTTTTTAATATACTTATGGTTTTCACTTCGACTCGGTACCTATAATGTTGCCATATATATGTGGTAACACTAAGCCTTTACGAGTTCCTAAAATAAAAAAAAATGTATAAGTCCGATAAAGTATTCAATCATATACATTTAAGCTATTTATCTCTGTCCTGTGATCTATGAGGCGCCAGGTTTTCTGAATAACAAAGAATGATTTGTCTTATTTTTGTTTGTCCTAAAGAAGGTTGACCTTTGATATATTTTATTTTATTCTATTGTGTAACATTTTACTGATATTCACAGATTCAGACATTTCGGTTGATTTCATTGCGGATTAATGTAATATTTGAGAATTTAACTATACAGGGTTACATCTATCTATATATCAACACCAGCCAAATTTTGAGAAACGGTTCGGAATCAATACTTTCGATCTATGAGAAAACAAAAAAATACTAATTCTGAAAGCAAATATTAAAATTCCACAGTAATATTTAAAATGCATTACCATATAAGTCTTTACCCCCTTATATTAAAATTTTTACGGTCCGTTCAAAGTAAGCCTGTATATGAATACTATACTTTTCACTGTCTCGCCCAACTATTCCCAACATAGGAATCTTTTTGTCTGGATGTGGGTGTTAAATTATACTAGTGTCTGAGTATATATAGTATATGTATAGTATACATATACTATACTACACACACTATACTATACTATACTATACTATACTATACTATAGTATGTGTATAGTGTGTGTGTATAGTAGTATGTCTATTAGAATCGTAGTTTAACACCCATAACACAAGAATATGAATTGCTTACTTTAGGATTAGACACATTGTGTAGTATGTCCAGATTTTTTTAAAATATTTGTATAAATTTTTACGAAAGAAAAATTTTCGCTCCAGTCAGGATTTGAACCTGTAACCTTTTGTCTCAAGCCGACGAATGCTCTAACCATTTGAGCTACTGAAGATGCAAGGCCCGTAGCGTGGCCTTGCTTGAAAAATATAGCTTACATTTCAATAGCCAGTAGACTACAATGTCATCTATGACTTCATTTTAAAACATCCTTGTAAAAGACTGTGCAAGTAATATACAGACTGACTGGTATCTCACCAGTCAGTCTGTATATTAATACTTATGGAGAGTACTCGGTACTCGATTCTCGTTAACTTGATATAAAAAAATAGAAGCTTAATTTTTTATCGAAATATCTCTAAAAATAAGTGAAATTTGGATATTATACTCCGTCACGTGCGGCGCGGCACACGACACGCCGCCGCCACCCCCGCCCTCCATCCCCCTACGGTGTCCGCGCGGTGTCCAATTATTCCGCAGTTAAATACTGGACTCTCGGTGTACTGTGTACGAAGTTTACTAAGAAGTTATTTAATATTTCGTTTTTATGTTATTTTATTTCATGATATATGTTCGCATACTATCACGTCCTCAAATATTGTAGGTCACCAGTCATCCTGTATATCAGTTTGATTAAAATAAATCGAATTTTAAGAGCTACTTCATTTTGAAAAACATATTTGTGCAAGACTGTATCAGTAGTCTTAGTTTAGTTAAAATAAATCTATTTTCCAAGGCTATCCTCCGATAGATAGGAATCGATAGAGATTGCTTTGAGCGATAATACCGCCATTTGTAATTTTTTTGTAAAATTTTGGTTCTGTATTTTATGTTTGTGTTTATATTGTACAATAAAGAATAAATAATAATAATACCCTGTAAGTCGCCCGTATAGTTTGTTTGCGGATTGACGATATCACTATTAATGTACCCTCACATTGTTATGTTGCTAAAATTTATTTGGGTCCACCTCGGCATTTTTTGCATATATGTTTAATCTTTCGAAAAAATAATTATTAAAACCTGCTCTGATTATTAAATTACTACACTGTTATCTACAGTGTAGTAATTTAATAATCAGAGCAGGTTTTCGCAGTTTCACTGAGCTCGAATCATTTCTATTTATGCTATTATTTATTGAGCGAATATTTGTTTGTATTGAATTGATTCCAAAACTACTAGATCGATTTGAAAAATTGTTTTACAATTATTAGTATCCTTATTTAACATAGGCTACACTATGTCTGATCACTGATGTACGAAACCGGGACGAGCTTCTAGTTATATATAAACAGATAGGTAGAAGGCTGGAGAGTGACATAGGCTTATTTTTGTTTTTCAAATCACTAAACGGATTCCCGTGGAAAAATTGCTTTAATAAATTGAGTTTAAATGTTTACGTTACCTAATCCATCGCTAACGTTATCATGTATTGTAGCTGCCATATCCGGTATCCGGAATCCGGTAGTAATATATCCGGATATCCGGTGGCTATCCAGAGGGTAGGGTAGCCGGTATTTTAGTACAATATAAGCCGAACTTACTGTCTACAAGACAACGATACACCTGAAACATCTATTTTGGGCCACTGTTGACTCCTGTCCCTAAAAAATAGTACTCTCTTACAAAAAGTTCACACAAAACCACGGTTTATCACAAAAAAATCCAATAATATCATTATACCATTAAACACTAATTAAATTATATACGGATGTACCTGTAAATATCAAAAATAAAGTTCACAAGATGGCTTTGTCCCGACGTTCTCTGATTTCACGGCTTTCAATTAACCTGCATTCATACACGCGGACACTCTTTCATTAAAACACAGTAATGAGTTTCCACCCTCCGTCGAATGGTGGACATCGACATTTTGCCGACAAGCTTGTAGCTTATTTTGTCTTTTTGCCTGTAGCCGACAAATTGGACGAGCGATGTAAATGAAGCAAAGGTTCCAGCCATTCAACATTATTCATGTTGCATGGACGTAAATCGAACATCGTTAATACGTTTACAAAACAATTTTAGCGTTCATTTTCACATGAATATGAACTTTAGACTATGTTTTGATTAAACCTTTACCGGGAATCATAGATAAGTTCGTTTACAAAAACGTTTTTTAAACGAAAAACAGTGAGTACGTTACCTTACGACTTGCTAGGGCCCTGTAAATTTCTTGAGGGACCTAATGAAGGGTTAAGTTTTTCAAAAAAGAAGATTAAAATTACTGCTGCCATAACGTCAGTGCCACAGAAACATTATTTCGGGATAAAAACTATCCTATGTGTTAATCCAAGTCACCCTGTATGAGATTCATGAAAATTGGTTCAGCAGTTTTTGCGTGAAGAAGTAACAAAGAAACAGACAAATTTTCGCATTTATAACATTAATAGGATAATGCAGAAATTTTTCAACTATCTTGGCGACATCACAATAATGACAAAAAAATTTGAAAGTGTAACTCAAAAACTAAAAGTAGGATGTTGACAAAATTCATGCGGGACCATTTCGAAACCATTTGCCATCTTTCGAAAAAAGAATTATCAAATCGTGTAATAGTACTCAAACAAATATTTGGGGTTAATTTTTGCAGTTTTACTGCGCATAATCATTTTTCCCAAAATTTAAATTCTTAGTTTAAGACGATAGCAGATTTTCTAAATTTTCTGTCTGTATAGATTACTTTGCTTTTATCTTTTATAAACATGTTACATGTGTTACGTCATACTTATATGTGTTATAATTAATTCTTAAGAAGTATGTATTGCAGTAAATACTTGACAACTTTTTCCAAACATTTTCTGACACACTTTTGTGGCCGCCGTAGCCCAGCTCCCAGTATCTTTATACTGAGAAAAACGTCGTAGAAGTTATAAAATTGAGTTTTGTAAATTTACTATGTATAGTTAGTTAAATTACAAAATTGGAAAACAATGAAATTCATATCAGTATATGAAATATAAAATTTATGAAGTTAAATTAGTTTATGTACAGCTCATACAAATTTACACTTATTATTATGTACGTGTTAGCAACGGATGAATTGTATTTCTTGTAATTGTAATTTTACTAATGGTTGGTTTGTAAAACAATATTGTATTTTATTATTTTTTAAATTACAATTACGCTTGTGTTTAAAACCAAGGTGCCTTCCAAACCAAGATGGTATGGAAGGCACCTAAAAAATATGAATCATATTAATTATAAAAAAGTACCTTCACGCCCATATCTTCGAAAAGGTAAGCAGAGGCACAATCAGAGCACCCACGAACCAGGGCTTGAAATCCGGTACTAATGGCCTTGAAGCAATACCGATAGCAAGGCGTTACCTGTACTGTTTTTACTGGTATCAGACTTAGTGCCGGTACTATTAGTTTAAGGGTTTTATACCGGTACTAGTTCAATACCGGTACAAGAAAATATATTACGATTTTTGTTTCAATGGAAGATATCTCTGTTTCTTCTCGAGAGATTAAAATAATTCCAATACGTAAAACGTAAAATTGGCGACTTCGCACTTGTATTTAACGGGACCCTAAATGGGATACCGGTTTTTATCGGTATCAGTATCGGTACTTGTTAGATATCGTTATCGGGTAGGTACCGGTATACGAAGTACCGGTACCCACTTCGGAACCGTTATCCAGATATGGAAATGGCAAGAACCGCTAAATAACGATACAGTACCTGTACTTTTCATACCAGTTCCAAGCCTTGCCCGCGACTAGCTGAAGACACTAAGTCCTACAATGTGATAGATGGCAAGCCTATCGTCAACCGGGCACATATCCGATCCCGAGCAATATCACGTTTATAAGAAAATTGAAAATATCGTCGCTTTAATTACCATTTTTTATTTTGTCTAATAATATCTTTAATATTTGGTATTTGATTGAAGTTAGTCACATTTTTTACCTTTAATTAATAGTTTATGATTACCTAAAGTTCCTAAAAGTTTAATTACAAGCTAAGTCATAACAACATTTTTGTGATTTTAATTCTAAAGTATTAAATGATTTTCCTTTTATTTTGTTGAATTTTAATTTAATCCTAATATACGTCCCCACTAATTTTAAATATAAATAGAAAAGTACCAATCAGAAAATGGGGACAATGAATTAGAAATAAGTCGAAACATCCAACTAGGTTAGTTCTATCTATATTAATTCATCTATATCACTTCATACAAAATAAAATCTTGTAAATCTTAATATCTTTTAATTCATTTAATGTATCAAATTGAAATGTTTTTTTGTGTCTCCTTGAAAGTAGCGAAAATTCATATTCCCGTTGTTGTAATCTAAGCGACGATATACATTTCCTAATTTTTTTGTTGATCGACCCAGAAGTCGAGTCCGGGACCTCTTTTTTTTACAACTTCACCGGGCTTTGTGGGCCGAGCACTCTGCTCGGCCCACAAAGCCCAAGACATCATTATTTAGATGGATAGGACTGTTCCCTACAACGTTAGCTGTACGGGGCTGTCTCCCGGGAGACCGTACCTCGACTTGGTGCTGCGTTCTGGTTACTGGGTGGACTAGGTGGAGGAATAGTGGCAGCTCGTCGCTCGGCGTTAGGCGCCGGCCGCAAGAGGTCTTCGTCGCCTAGACCGGCGGCGACGGTGTAGTGTAGTGTCTTGTGAATTTGTGTTCCGGTTGGGATTGGGAGGGAGGTTCGCGTTTGCCACGGTTATTGGATCTGGTGGATCCGATAACACGTGACGGGGTCTCCTAAGTTTGGCGGGCGCGTCCGCGACCGGTGTGTTATCCGGGACTTCAAGAAGTTAAGTCAGATGCCGGACCGCTAGATTACAGAGGCGACTATTAAAATAAATGTTTAACCTTTTTGTAATATTAAAACGACTGCATTTTACTATATGCTTAAATAATTGTACAAACGGTAATAAGCAAAATCCCATTTTTTTAACCGGAACACGACAATTAAATACACGAATTGTATATTCTTTTTGTTTGACTATTTGAATGATGGTTGGTATATTTTGTTCACCTAAATAAATTCGCCTTTGATGCTACAACCGAGTTTCATAGTCACGTTTAATTTGAAATTTTTGAACTTATCCTCATTAGTGATAATGACGGTCGCTGTGAGTCAGTTCACAAGACAGAGTTTCTCAATTAATATAGAGTTGGAAGCCCCTTTGTTACATTATCGAAAATCGATTCAAACTTAGAATTGTTATTAAATTTAAACAGAGACACCAAAGGTAGTTAGGTGCGATACGAAAAGATTATATTTATTTTATGTTTTGACGTATAAACTGTCTTTTATTTATTAAGTTTTTTCGCACTGGATTCTGAGATTTGAGTTTGTTTTTACCTATGTTAGGAGTTTGAAGAAAGTTTTAAGTAATCCGTGAACATAATTTTGTGTGGTCCGTCATTTTGTTTCGTCAGATAGCTTGGGTTATGCATGGCTAATTATACTTAAAAATATAATATTTTTCCTAATGCTGGTCCGGGCTCCTTTGCAGAATAGACCGTCTGCCTTCCTGTCAGGCAGCTCGTAAAAGGTGAGCATAGGCTTACCGTCACTAAGACCGTGACATCTGACTAAATGTTAGGGTTTTGGTACCCAGATTGGTAGCACGGTCTTACTTATTACCATACCATAACGTCAGTGCTTGCGATTGATGTGTTCCGCTTCGAAGGGTAAGTTGTCATCAGAAAATCCATTTACTTGTTTCCTTTCATTATCATGCAAAAAAAATTATCATGATTATAATTTACGCTATAACTATGATGGGTATATAAGGATACATCTTACCGAAAACTGAAATCATATTTTTAGTTGACTATACCTATTTAGAGAACAAAAACAGGAAGTCCTTAATAATCTCCTAGGCAACTCGGCGAATTTTGTATCGCTTGACATTACTAACTGTTTGTGTAAAAAAATGAATTTTTGTTTTTCCTTTTCACCCTTATTTTTTTGTTTCAATTTTTTCCTGACGGTAACTGACAAAAAAATTGCGAAATTGGTCCATCCGTTCATGTGTGACGCAATGACCAAGGAAAGTAGGAGATCATTTTTACATATAAAGATTGTGAAGGTTTATCTGCTACTTAAGCTGCATACCTTCTACTATGTAAACGAAGATAATTATTTCTATCTATTTAACTCTCGCCTCTGTGGTCTAGCGGTCCGGGTGTTGACTGCATGAGGTCTCGGGTTCAAATCCCGGGACGGCCAACAAAAAGAAAATTGGATTTTTCCAATTTTCTAATAAAAAAAAATGTTGCTCGGGATTGTATATGTTCCCGGTTAACGATATGCTTGCCACCTATCACATTGTGGGACTTAGTGTCTTCGGCTAGTCGTGGGTGCCCTAGTTGTGCCTCTGCCTACCTCTTCGGAGATATGGTCGTGAAGATACTTACTTATCTATTTAACTCCGTGCCTATTTTAAATTAAAGTACCTATTGAATGTTGGGTGCAATGGAAAGGGGTTCCCCGTGTTGACCCGGCTTCACTGAGAAGAATAGACCGTCTTCCTCCTATGCCAAGTAGCCTTTAGGAGGCGAGCACAAGTAAAATAGCAGCATCACCAGCAAGACTACTGGTGGTAAAGTGATGTGCAGCAAGCAGCAGGAAAGGATCCACCGCCTTATTTTTTCTCGCAATGACTATCAAACTTCGGTCTGCTTGATCGCGCACCACTAACAGAAAAAAGTCAGAGGGTGATGTTAGTCTCCAACACGAGAGCAATCACTGTAGTGATTGATTCAGATTAAGATAGGGACAAATAAAAGTAAATCTTGTGTTTTTTTTATTACGAACAAAGAACTTTATTTTGAAAAAATACATTATAATACACACTGTAGATACATTTCACAATTATGAAATTAGGAAAATGCTTTTCAGTCTTACCACACTGTAAATTGACTGACAAATTTAGTACCTTATGAGTTTCATTTACATTTTTGATTTATAGTAGGGGTGCCCAAAAGTAGTTTTGGCATTTACTCCAGCGTGGTAACATAATGAATGATACCTGACATTTTAATGAGGTCTCTACTACACATCGGATCGTAAAATTCATTGTACTAGTACAAAAAATATCGTCAAAAATACTGAAACACGTTTATGAGATTAACACACACGCATTCTACACACGGCAGCTATAATGTAAAAATATACATTGCAGCACGATACATCTCATTACATCTTTCTTTAGAAATCGTCAGAAGACCCCACACGACAGCTATAATATACATTTCTACATCTTAGTATCTTAAGTTGAAGAAAGATATAGAAATATACATTTATATTACAATACATCTCAATATATTTCCTTTCCAACAGGATGTTCAAAAAGTTGCTGTGACAGACAGATACCACATAATGGGTTTAGTTAGCGTTCCATCCCTTTTACTCACGTTGGAAAAGAGAATGGGATAAAACCCATTTCCTGACATTTGTTGGGTGTACTGTGTCCAATTCAAACGTGTACAAACAGTGTGTCCATAGTATGTGTGTTCCCTTCCATTTTTCATGTTTCTGTTTTTGGCACATATGGCGATACGTACATCAAAGACACAATCCAAATCATGTTCTGATGAACTATCTAGAAAATCTTATAGTAAGTTATTTACTTACTAGATAGTAGTCCATAATAATATAACACAAAAATAAGAACAGCCTGTATAACAGATCAATATCTAAAATGTGCGTCAGTCGGGACGTACGATAATGAAATGTAGGAAAAGATACATTACAATACCTTCTGTGTGTGTGTGTAATACACTAATATAATGTAAAGCTGTACATCCCGGGATGTAATGTACATTAATGTACATTATAGCTGCCTTGTGTGAAGGCCATAACACGTATGAGCGTAATACAATAAAGTGAGAGGGTTATGAAGTTGTAAAAAAGTATTATCCAGCACATTTTAATTTGTTTGTGAAGGTAAGAGATATCACTGAAGCTTGGGTTATCTAAACTGACACGCTTAAGTAAGTATTTCTACGTATTGTTTTTTTTTATTTTTTAAGATCTCTAGACGCCATAAATAGAAAATGTTTAAATTCCTATCAACAAATCTAAAAAATGCAATAGGTCTCAACGACGCTAGAATAAATCCCCATGTAGCATCACGGGCTCCCCTGCTATTATAACTTATCTAAGTTTATTGTATGTTATAACGTCTCTTTATTATTAAACTACATAACAACTGTACAAATTTAATTTTAAATTAAAAATATAGGTAGATAATAATACCCGTTCATTGTCTGTTATTTTATAAAAAACTTAAGCATACATTTTCTTGATTTTAAATCGGAATAAATTAATTAGATTTACACATTAACGGTGTTAAATTATATGATTTAAATCAATTTCATCAAATTTAGTTTTTTTTTGGAAAATTATAAGTTTTCGATTTTCTTTGGCACCGCATATGTAGTACCTAAAAGATTTTTTTACTTACTTAAATACATTTGTTTTAGCATGCTATTTACAATAATTAATACGAAATGTGTATTACACTGAAACTTTATATACAACTTAATAAAATTTGTTTACGACTAAAATTATTGAAATATGTCAAAAGTAAAACATCAACAAATTTTATTTGCATTGAACAATCTAAAATCACACTAACAACATACAGAAACATAATATCCATTGAGCTCAGGTTGGCAAAACGCACCATTACCATCTTTGGTGAGGCGGTCTAGGCGGCGTGAATTTCTTACAATCAGGAAATCCATCTGCCTAATTGCATTCCAATATCATAAAAAAGGCATCTCCACGTGGATTTCATGTTATTTCGCTAGTCTTGAATCGATTTTGGAGCAACATTGGTTGTAACCTAGATAATACAGTTTTTTATTTAAAACGGTTTAGTTTTTATATTACAAACAAAATTTTTCTCGTTTTAAAACTAATAAAACAGACTAGTTAACAACTGTTTAACTTCAAAGATTTTTCTAAATTTATTTTCCAAAGCACCTAAAAATAAAATAGAACTGAAACATTTAAAATTGTAACACGGGGACGTGTTATTTAATTATTAAAAGAATATTTTTATAGATATTATTTTTATTTCCTTTTACATGTTATTTGATACGTTCTCAATCATCCATTTTTTATTGTAATTCTCGTTTTGATTCTGCGTTCTTTATCTTTTTTAAAATTCAAATATATTTCTTTAACAGCCAGTAGAGTTTGCATCGTAATGCAACCTCTACATATGCCCAAGTTTTACTATATTTTTATTATCCAATACTTTAGTGTGATGTAAGTATATAAGAGGATATAAATCAAACAGACACCATTTAAGAGGGTAGCCGGGGCGGTGCGCGCCCTTCGCCATAATGCGTCCATGTACGCTAAAATACGTCAGCAGTATAATGTTTTTTTTCATACAAATCAATCATGGATCTTGGTGACAAAAATACACAAGATTAACATGAATATGCTTTATAACACTAGTATTTCCAAAACACGATTCATTTCACTTTGCTCGAAAAAAAATCAAAAAGTTAACCCTTTTTTGAAAGCAAAACCCAACTGTCTATGTACTTCAATTATGAAAATATCGACACCAGATTTAACATAAACATAGATAAGTACAATACCTAAAAGATAAGTGTTTCAAGTGATAAGTACAATACCTTAAAGTTTTTAAACTTTTTTTAATTTTTTTTATAGTGTCAAAAATAATAATTTGTCGCTTAAGACGTTTACTTTAGAGCGCAATACTTCATAGTAATCATGGAACGGAGTGCGGTGATCGGCTCTTCTGGCTGAGTATGGGGCCTTAATGCCCGGTTCCTTTATTCAAGAAACTAGTCGTTTTGATTACTATGGCAGTATCTTGTACTATTAGTAAGAATGCTAACGGCGCTTGCTCGTTTTCGACAGCTAGCTCTGAAAATTTTTTTGAAAACATCATCAACGTTCTGATACTTTTGAGCAAACGACGAACGGTTAACTTTACGGATTACGTTTCGTTGATTATAGGAACCTGACATAAACCTGTAAAAGTGAACGGACGTTATTTCTTTGTAAAATCCTAATTCCTCTAAGTAGCGCCTGCTAAGATACAAACTTAACACTTACACATAGAGAGTAAGTATTTTCATGTTCGTGTCCTGAAAGAGGTAGACAGAGGTACAAGTGAAGCGACCGTGATTGGCCCTGGATAGTTTTACAATGAATATATACTAATAAACTTACTTATCCAATCCCAGAAAACATTGTTTTTTGATAGAAATTAAACGTTTAGAGAGGCCCGACCCGGGAATCCAACCCGGACCTTATGACCCGGTAGTCAACGGACCACTAGACTACAGAGGGTAGAAATGTTGTTCGTATTCAAATTATCTATTGCACAAACATACGAAAAGACTACCTTTGAGATTGTCTTTAAGATCAGAAAGGACCCGTTACCATGTCGATTGGTACAACTCAGAGGAAGTCGCGGGCTTGAATTATTTTATGGCATTACAGTTTAAAGTTTATCTTAACGATAATGGTAAGTCCGCTAGGCACTAATTCAACGTATTTTAAGTTATACCTTTCTTCTTTCCGCCCAAGTAATAGAAAGTGATAAAACATGTTCAGTGTAATCATATTAGTTCCGTTTGTACGTATCATTTCTAGACATTCAGTCTGCACCTCAGTATATTGTGATTAAAAGCCATAGAAGTTACGTTCTGAGTAGTTTGCCATGTTTATGTTCAATCTCTTTTTTTATTTCATTGGAAAAAATAGTAGGTGTTCGTCTAAAAAAAGTTTAGAAAATACGTTAAAATTGACACCAATACTTAATACTGTACTTAAAACTGTAAAAAAGGGGTGGTTTAAAAACATCTTTATTATTAAATGAGGTGCATTTAAATAACATCATGCAATTTATTACTTTTGTTAACTGGATCCACGATTAAAGATTACATTTTTGATAAAAGGTTTTACTTAAATTATAAGCGTAGTTTCGTTTTTGATACTTATTTGAACAAAATGAGGTTTGGGAGTCGACCAATGCAATAGTAAACTAGTAAAATATGTTAAATGAAATACAATAACTGGATTCGGAGTAAACGTTTTTTTTTACGTAACGTTAAAATAATTTAACGATGACAAAATATTATCCTTATGATATTGTGAACAAAAGAATTACGATTGACTGATGAACTTAGTAAACTAAGAACAGTTTCAAATCAGACATCACCATGAGAGATCAATGTGAATCCTCTCTTGTGAATTCTTTATTTTTTTTACAAATACATTAATATTGTTAAAAGTTTTAATTAATAAAACAAAACTACAAAATACACCAGTAAAATACATTTTATAACAAATATACAACGTAGACAGAGTGTTAAAAGTTGAGTAAAAAGTGTAAAGATGACTAAAGAGTTTGTTTTCCACTTGGTGCTTACAACTCTGTACTCATCTCTGCAGCTGGCGGCTCGCTGGTGTTGCTAGATGTGGAAACTGCACTATCTGCGGCGCCGGAATGTTCTTTTGTTGAGTTTAATTGCTCTGTAGCCTGTACACAGAATAAACCTTTTAACAAAGCTTCGATAGCTTCATTCAAACATGTGCAACACTATATCTCATATAACGTTACTTTACAAGTTATTAAAGGCTTTTTATATGCCATAATGACTGGGCTATAAACGACGAAAAAAATTTATTTTTCGTTTGAGCGGGATTTTTTTTAAGTTTTAACTGAATTAAAAGGTTTTATTCTATTAAATTAATGTCGTCATAATTATTAGGTATTTTTATTTCGTCCGTCAATTGCTTGTTTTGGTACAACAATAATTGTTATAACAAAACAAGGAATTTTAAACAAAATGGGAGGCAAAAATAGAGTCCAGTATAAATAAACTTTTTTTCTAGCTGTACATAGCAGTAGATTTTTATTTGTATCAGACAAAAATACATAAATATATTTCGTGTTTTTATCTGACGCAAATAAAAACATAATTCATCCAATGACTTATCATTTCGAAATACTGTGGTCAGGTGAAATAATTTTGATTTGACTTAACCTGTCAAAATAAAACGATTGAAGACAACATTCTATAACACGTAAAAACAGTCAAAAACACAAAATTAATTACAAATCACATAAATTAAAAGTAAATAAAATTGTTAGTCAAGGTGTTAATACAAGATGCAAATCAAACACATGCAAAAACATACAAAAAAGGTCCTCCAGCAACCTGGACAGGAACGAATGCGTGCAGCTAGGACATTCCGCTACATGACGACACCTCCGTGCGAGCCTTACTTACTGCGTGCTTTCTATGAGAGGTTTTAGGATAATGTCGAGCGTGTTGTCGTGGCGCAAGTGATGCGCGTGCGCGGGCCGACGCCCGTGAGTGCGCGGCAAGTTCGCGTTCACGTCGTGCACGCCGCGCCGAACCAGCGACCCGCTCGCACCCATCAATATGTTGTTGTTGCTAGCATGTCTCTGTTACCCAACACACATTACGCTTATTGCTTAAGCCACCATTTCTACGAGAATATCACAGGCGGAAGACAAAACCCGTTTTAGGAAGTGAATATTCAATGTACAATGCTTTATTTACGAACGCTAATTTAAATTTAAAAGTGTACCTTCTATTATTTTAAAGTGAGAAGAATGTACACAGAAAAGTAGCAAATCTAACAGTGTTTCAAGTTTCTATAGAAGTCTACTCATTGCTACGAATATATAAAACTATTATACTACCTATACTTATTGATTGTATTGGTATAGCAAAACATTATTCTTTATGAATATCCAATCTGTACAAGATACACTTTAAACAATTCGTAATTTAATATTGTCAAGAGCCCAAATTCAATCGCAATCCAATTCAAAATGTTGGCAATGTTTGTTTCATTATGATACGTTAAATAACTGCAATCAATGCTATTAATATTCTCGGTCAGATCTGTATTTCATTGAATGTGAAATTAAAGGAGGCCGCGCTAAATGTTGGATGACGATTTCATTTGTAATGCGAAACTCTCAGAAAATAAGAAAAATAAATCATTAAAGAAACATGGAACTTCTGAGTTTTTCTAAGTCAGAATGTGATTAAAGAGAAAAAGCATCGTGTTCGAAGTACAGAGACAAAAAATGCTTTATCACAAGTGTAACATTATTTTTCTTACTTCGAGAGATGCGGAAGGTTTGTTAGAAAGCAAAGCTCCCACTCACGAATAAGGAGTAGGTGTCCGACGGTTGAGGATGATATCGGGGCGGTCGGTCGCGCGGGCGGCGCGAGGTGGCGCTGTCGCTGGCGACGGACAGCAGCGAGCGCTGGGAGCCCGAGTGCGGCAGCCGCGTCCGCGCCGTCACCGTCGGGCCCGCGGGCGGCCGACGCGACACCACCGCACTCGCGCACCCCGCGCCGCCCGCGCCACACACCCACGCCCTACTCACAGGCTGCAGCGATCCGCTTACGCCGCATTTTGCGCTGTCGCTCGACCTGACCGACATAAAATAAAACTTCTGTACTAGATAAAGAAATAAATCTCAGACAAATACATAAGTAATAACAACAAATAAATAATTTCTGTTCGGTAAAACCCACAGGAAATAGTAAATTTGCTATATTTTAATCAGGTTTGTAACTGTTAAAAACTTGCATTTGAAGCATTTTGTAAAGGTAACGGCGGAACTCTTAATCACCTTAATATTCACCGAACTCGATCCCTGCTGATTTTACTTCCCGAAGTTTTGAAATGTTTATGAAGAACAAAATTTGATGACAGCTACGTCATAATGAGTTTAACAGAGAAGTCTTAAATCAATAGATGTAAAAAAATGTATTTCTACATAGCTTTTGCCGCGGATTTCTCTCGGGTATAAAGTAAAATGGAATAACCAATTATTAGATATTTTGAATAAATCTAACCATGAATGTTTTTGAACAAAATTATGTAATCTCTTTATAGCAAATGTTTTATATTGCTTAGTAACCATGTAGGCAGAGAAAACCTATACTAATACACACCTGTTCAGACACCTGTAGGCTAAAATAGGATTTAGATATAATCGCCTCTGTGGTCTAGCGGTTCAGTTGTTGGACTTAACTGCATGAGGTCCTGGGTTCGAATCCCGGTTCGGGCAACAAAAGAAAATTCTGTTTTTCCAATTTTATAATAAAAAAAAAATGTTGCTCGGGATAGGATATGTGCCCGGTTGGCGATAGGCTTGCCACTTATCACATTGTGGGACTTAGTATCTTTGGCTAGTCGTGGGTACCCTGGTTGTGCCTCTGCCTACCCCTTCGGGGATATGGGCGTGAAGATACTTTTTTAGATATAATTATAAATTGACAAAAATAACGTATTTTAATGATAAACATTTTTCGATTTTTTCCGAAATTACTTTGTTATTTCATGTCACTGTTACTAATAACGTCTCTGAATTAAACTCGTTTAGTTTAAATTAATAAATTACTTTTTCGTCAACATTTTTTTCTACTTGACTGTACCGACTGTAGCTTTGGAAAAAAATATCACCGAAAAATCTGTGATTCAACAACTATCACCCTTCGTGTAATTTAGAGCTCAATAAAGAATAGTGGTGCAATTCGATTGCTAGGTCCCAATCGGCGGGTCACATTTTGCCACCATTTCGTAGGAAATATCAATGTCGTAGTGATATTGGTTCTTGCGTAAAGGTTATAAATCGTCAACGGATTGGATTTCGCCTACAACGGCGCCTAAATCAATATCTAATATTGGTTTCCAAACTTCCATTACAATTTCTATAAATTAAACGTAAACGATTATTAGATTTTACATTCATCATATAGAAAAGTATGTCTAACTCAGCTGGTTTTTCTTCCTTTCTTTTTATGTATTCTAAAAATATTTTGTTTCTTTTATATGAGTATTCAGCGCTCAAGCAAATAAGAATCCTGATGATAAGAGGCATGGCCTATATACACCAGCATAGGTATAAGTATGTTATTGTTGCATCGCTGTCCTGTAGCCAGGAAATAGGCTGAATTAAAGCCCTGACAAAACCTTGTAATGTATCTAAAAACCATCACGATCGCAATCTTTTGAACAAAAAGAAACAATGATATCGGTCCATTTGTTTAGGAGTTATGATGCCAAGCACACACACACTGTTGGATTTAAAAATAAATACATGAGCATATTAGATACATTGATAGTGTAGATAGATACTCAACTTGTCTTTCATGGCTAAAATATGTAAATCAGACAGGTCACAGTAATTACTAATTAGCATAAGTTATATTTTTGTATTTTTATGGTTTCTGATCATCCTACTCGCGTAAATCACGCTCAAATCGTCAATCGTCAGAATATTAAAAAAAAATAAATGTAACTTATTGGCACAAAATAAACCCACCGTCCTTTAATCAGACATGTTCGAGTATAATTTTGAGCCAAAAATGTCTAGAAAGACTCCCTTACATGCGCGCTCTATTCGGAGACTTAATATCAAATGGAAGTGGTTAACCATGAAACAAAATATCTCCCCAATCCTAATCTGACACGTCTGAGTAACTGCAAAAGTCCCCCCTGAGCTCACGTACCATAAACACCTATTTAAAGTCTTGTAGTTTCACCTTAATAGATATTAATGTTTATCGCTGAAATGTATATTATTTTCGGGGATAGATTCCGAGCCCAGCAACCCTGTTGCTATGCTGTTTTCAAGTAATCAAATTGAACGATTGTTATCAAATCTTAAGCAGCATTAAGTCTGGAAATCTTCATATGGCCCCATCTTCTACATTGCTGTTGCTATTGGTCACTGGGCTGGTCTATTGCTGTGGTTGATCTTTATCTATGAACCTTAAATCGTTAACATTAGAGTTATATTCTTCTCAGAAGAAAATACGTAGTCTTGTTCAGCACCAAGTTCCTATATCCTACAAATACAGCTGAATATCGATTCTCCGAATCTGTCTTGTCAGTATTAGTCAAAGGGTTATGCTGATCCTTTTGACTGATTTGTATCGTAAGTATTTTTTTCTTTGACATTAATTCTACAATAGTTTTACTTCTCAGAAGAATGTGCGTAATTTTATCTATAGGTCCTCGTACATTCAGCCATCATCTTTCTGGATCTTTTATTGTTTCTATTAATCAAAGTATTAATCCGTTTTTGCTACGGCTGAACTGTGTCGTGGAGCCTTTATATCCTACATAATAAGTACGATAGTCGTATCTCCCAGAATAATTTGCTTAGTCTTTATCAACAGTAAGTAAAGAGTCGGTGTGTTTGTGGAATGCCTTTGCTCTACTGGATGATAACTCTTTATTGTAACTGTTGCTATGCAGATGCTCTCTGAGCCGTATGGATAATGTGTGACTGAACTTTGTTAATAAACGTTTAGATATTTTAATCGTTACAAGATTCTTACCTTTCAGAAAAAAATATGCGTTATCTTATTCAGCGCAAAGTCCATAATTGATGAGATTGTCGGAGACTTTGGCAGTGCCATATATCAACTTTATGGAATTGTTGATGTTGATATTGGTTATTGGATCTTTAACATTAACAAAATAATCTTACCTTTCTGAAGAGTATGCGTAATCCTGGTCAGCGCCAAGTCCAGAGTCCGTGTGCTCGTGGGAGACCCTGGCGCTGCCGGATATCAACTCTCCGCTGGAACTGTTGCTGTTGCTATTGGTCACTGGACTGTACGGGTTGTTGTTGTGACCAATCTGTGTCGTTGAGCCTTTGTATCCGTTATTTGTTAAAAAATCATCACCATTCCTTCCCACAGTTTCATCATAGCTTGGGTAAATACGCCTAAAAAGTAACCGTATTCTTAGTAAATACGCCTAAAAACCATCGTATTCTTAGTTAATACGCCTAAAAAATAATCGTGTTTTAGTTAATTCAACTAAAAATTAATCGTATTCTTAGTCAATATGACTAAAAAGTAGCCGTATTCTTAGTAAATATGACTCAAAAGTAAACTTGTTCCTAATAAACATGCCTCAAAAGTAATCGTATTCTTAGTTTAAGATTTTCAATTTTTATAGTACCTATTACAAGGAAAAAAAAATATGGTGGATATCCTGATGGTGTTGTTTTGGGCCAAAATGTTATCTTTTTCCATCCCTGTGTCCTGGATTTAATGTGTAAAGTGCTTTTTGTATTATTAGGTTATAATAAGCGTGAGGGGTGCCTGATGATGTGAAGTTCTATTCTAGTTCATCTAGGGGCTTATTTCGTATCGTTTCAGTGATGATTACTGGCTTTTTTATAACATTGGAAGGTAACAAACAAGCAGACGGATTTCCTGATGGTAAGAAATTCCCGCCGCCTAGAGACACCAAAGGTGGTAATGGCGCGGTGCCAACCTGAGGCCGGGATATTAGGCCTACCGGCTACCTTACCCTCCGAACCGTAACACGTCATGACGTTATGGCGGCAGGAATAGGTAAGGCAGTGGCACCAATCCGTGTGAGTCGCTGCGAAACTCTACCACCTAGTCAGATGTGACGGTGTTAGTGACGGTAAGCCTATGCTCACCTTTTACGAGCTGCCTGGCACGAGCTATAGTATGCAAATAGCTGTTAAATGACGTGTTTTATATTCGTTGGTCGAGTGGTTAGCGTACACGCCTAACTACATCGACCGACCGAGAGGCACGGGTTCGATTCCCGACGGGGGCAGGCATTTGTGTGATGAACATTTAGATTTCCTGGTCTGGATGTTTATTAAATTTATTCTGGTATCTATTTTAGTATTTTCTATGTATTAGTATCGTTGACTAACGCCCTTAACACGAGCTTAGAATTTGCTTACTTTGTGGTTAGATTCAATTTGTGTAACTTACAATAGCAAATACAAAACACGTCATTTGGCATCTATATGATTAACACTTTACCCAGTGATCAACACTAAAAAGATATTGAATAGCCCAGCTGGTCTCGTATGCTGGAAGACTTTATCTACCTTTCAGTACTCTGCAGCACAGAAAACTACAATAAACGAGCAAAGGCACAATGTTGATAGAAATAGGTAGTACCAATCTGGTGCCAAAATAGGTGACATGGATATTAAAGAGATTTGACGTTAAGAACTAGCAGCGCACTATTAAATAAACATTATACTAAAAAAACATAGAGAAGAGGAAGAGGAACCTTCAAAGAGAAATAAAAGAGGAACATTTTTTCAAAAATGTTTGTGCGAAAGCAACTCGTTTCATGTTTGCTTGGTTTTTATAAGCTGTTTGATGTAACATCAACGGTCTATTAAATAATTCATACATCTTTTACTAAGAGAGAAAAATAAAAATGTTTTTAACAAATGGTATCATTAATAATAACGATTCATCTGGATCTTTGAAAACTTTCACATCAAGTTTTTCATAATGTATCCCATATTAACTTTTTAATTTCTTCGCGAAAAGATGAAAGAAGGATGCTTATAAATATTTTATCATGACCGAGTTTTATAGGGAATGGGCTCGAAAAAGAAGCGCGTTTTAGTTAAATCTTCAGTACTGATATGAGTTTCGAAAGAATATCAGATATCTACGTCTTTTTACGAATTAATTATTGATTAGTAATTAGTAGCTAACAGTATTTTTATTATAATTATTCATAAGTTTTTAATTTATAAAGATACTAGCTGACCCAGCAAACTTTGTATCGCTTGACATTAATGCTTCGACAGTAGCGCAGTCTGTCGGATCCGATGTGAAACCTTCCAAAATCAACAACTACTTATTATCAAAAAAATAATTAAACAACATTTTCCAGAAGACAAAATTGTGAATCTAAACTATTCTTGAATTCCCTTGAACACACACAAAAAGTTTCATCAACATCGGTCCAGTCGGTTAGAAGGAGTTCAGTGACAAACACACGAACACAAGAATTATATATATAAAGATTTTCAATTTCTAGTAGTTATAATATATATGTTTATCTTTTCGAATCATCCCAAAAAAAAACAATTTTATTTATTTTTAAATCTAAGTTGAGTTTTATCAAAACTAGTTAAGTGGAGGGTGGCTGAAGCAGAGGATATATTTTTAACAGAAATAAATGCGTAAATGCTCTTATCGAAAAGACAAAACCAAAAGTAAGTCAACAAATGTATGTATTACTAGGAGTTATTCATGGCTTTGCTCGGTTATTATCAATATCGTAGTAACTATTTAGATACCAGATAAAAAATGGTCATCGTTATTTTTCAAGGTCAAATTTATTCAATGATAAAATTCATTAAAACCAAGTCAGCGGTTTGGAATAAAAAAGGGAAGATACATACACACGTTTGTATTAATTGTAAAATATTATAAAATTGATAAGGATGTATAATTTAGTTGTTAGACCTGCCTTTCTTTCAGTCAGGGACATCTCAGCTTTTATCTGATTAATTTCAATAGAATGGGGGTTATTTTAACTTCACGATCGAAATGAAAATTTCAGGGCTATACCTGCCGTAGACCTTATAAGTTCTATGCCAACAATGTATCAGTACGCCAAAACACTTCTTTAAACAGATACGATACTATATGGGATAAATTATATGTGTAGATTACCTTCCATGCTTCTCAATATTGGTTCTATGCGTGCTGAGTGTGCTAGAACTGGACCTGAGAGATCCTTGGTTGTGGTTATCATGGTCACTTTTGTGGGACGACGAACTCTTTTCTCGTCGAGCTAGTGATCCATGCTCCGCTCTTTAGAAAAAAATCAAATATTCAAAAAAGACACAAAAAAAATAACAATTTATAAACAGGCACAATACAACATACATAACAGAGAGAATAATGAAACACAGGAAAACTGCACCAACCGATTCAAACTATTTTATTAAGTACCACGTAACGATTTTATGGTTTTCTGAATGTTCATTAAATATATTCTGGTATCTTTTTAAGTATTTCTTTGTAATTAGAATCGTTGACTAACACCCATGACACAAGCATATAATTTGCTTTCTTTGGGGTTAGATTCAATTTGTGTAAGTTGTCCAGGGATATTTTTATTTATTTATTTTATTTATTATTTTTTTTCTGAAGATAGCAAATGGTTCCGAAATGGTGAGTTACAATTAATTTCAAGTATAACTCAAAAAATACTAGTCGGATCAAGATGAAATGGATATGGGACCACCTCTGATACATGAACTGTCTTTCTAACAGAGAAGTATCAAGATCGGTTGGCTATTGATGGAGTAATCGCGTAACAAACATCCAAAAAAACATACATTCGAATCTAGAACCTAATCCTTCTTTGGGGTAGTCTAAAAAAATGCACCCAAATTATAGCAAAGCAAAACTTTTTAGAAAGTAACGTATATATCTAACACCTTTACGATACTTTCTACTACGTATGTTGAATTGAATAATATATACTAATCGCCTTTGTGGTCTAGCGGTCCGGGTGTTAAACTTAACTTCATGAGGTGCCGGGTTCGATTCTCGGGTCGGTCAACAAAAAAAATAGAAAATTTGTAAATTATGGGATCAATTATGGGATTTAGTGTCTTCGGCCAGTTGTGGGTGCCCTGGTTGTGCCTCTGCCTACCTCTTCGGGGATATGGGCGTGAAGATACTTGACTTTGTAGTATTGTGAAAGAATCAGTAAACTGACTTGATTGCTAAACAAGCAAAAAAATAATGGATACTGGAAATTGTGTCGTACC
>NJDD01001557.1:179657-191002 GCA_002245505.1 Calephelis nemesis | reverse complement strand
CCGAAATAATAGTACCTCAAATTTTTTTTACGATCCTGGAAGGCAAACAAGCAGACGGATTTCCTGATGGTAAGAAATTCCCGCACACCTAGAGACACCAAGGTTGTAATGGTGCGTTGCCAATCTGAAGCCGGGATTTTAGGCCTCGAGCAAAAGTAAGTTTACCGGCTACCTAATCCTCCGAGCCGGAACACGTCATGACGTTATTGCGGCAGGAATAGGTATGGCGGTGCTACCAATCCGGGTGTGTCGCTGCGCAACTCTACCACCTAGTCAGATGTCACAGTGTTAGTGACAGTAAGCCTATGCTCGCTTTTTCCGAGCTGCCAGGCAGAAAGGCAGATGGTCTATTCTACAAAGGAGCCCGGACCAACAATTATAAAACATTAGCTCGTCGGCATAGAACTGACTTATTCCAGTAGTCAACATTAAGTCTTTTGGGGGCTATTTTTTTAAATGTAAGCACATACTTGAACCTAGATCTTTAATTACGCGAATCAGATATCTGATTATAGCTGGCAACATCTGTAGGTCTTAAACTTCAAGTCACAATAATATTTTCATAATAATATTATCACAACCATACAACCATTAAGCGGAAAACCATTTTTAAAAACAAATTCAAAAAATGTTCTGAACCAAAGATTTTTAGGCTAGTCTTTTAGCGTGTGAAAATAGTTTTCATCCTATTATCAGCTCTTTGAAGGTCGAACTAGACTATTTGTCGGATATTACACTATATGATCCGGATATTACACTATATGATCGTGTCCCCTACCGTTTGATGAAAGCTTGTATAAATCTGCTGCTCAATAGAAAACTCATACTAATTGATATCCAGAAGTACCAATTCCAATTTTTTTCCGCTTCTATTACAACAGCTTATTATCAGAAAATTACACTATCATTGTATATACTCCTACGTACATAAGTGTACCCATCAGCTACATTATTAGACGACAGGAAATAATTAATAAATTGCCTGCTCTATAAACTTGACCGGAAATTACTTTAATATTTTTCCGTTATAAGTGTTGTAAATTAAATCAGAACTTGTGAAAAAATCTTGACCGCCTAACGGGAATCAATATAACATATATTTGATATACATTTAAGACAAAAACTTACCTACTCTGCCTAAACGTCAGTGTTCGCCACTGTGGCGTTCCAGTTGTAAAGTTCGCCTCACCTATTCCTACCGCCATAGCGTCTGTGCTTGCCACTGTCGTGTTGCATTATGGAGGCTAAGGAAGTGGATGAAGTTAAGTTTATGCTCATACTTAACCCCAAGTCTCAAGTCAACGTATGCGTATTCGTAAACAGCCTGCGTGTTTGTTTAGAATATTTTTAAAAGCTTCAAAGCTTGTTATTTTTAAGAGATCATGTTTTAGAGAATACGTAAAAAATATACGCAACACCAATTTAAAATCAGATTTAATCAGAATCTCTTCTACTTTAGAAAAAGTTTGTAACTCTATAATATGACAAAAGAAAAATGAATTCAGAATGTTTTGCAGAAAAAGAAACATACACGTTTACTACACGTTTAGTTTTACAACATTTAATTACCACATGGAAGTTCTTTTATTACTTTATTTACGTGTAAATAAAAACTAATCAATCTTTGGCCAAAAGGAGTTGTTTCGTTCCTTCAAGGGACATGGCGTTTACAAGGTCACTGCTAATACTGGTTAATTATTTAGGAAATATATGTGGCACAAGAAATTAATTTAGTGTTCGAGTAGAACATTAATTTCTCGGCTTAAAGCTTTAACAAAAAAATAATATGGCGTATCTTGTAACAAATGTTTAGATAACGTAGAAATTGAACGTTTGACAATCTCATTTGATATATAATCTATGTATATATATAAAAGAAAGTCGTGTTAGTTACACTATTTATAACTCAAGAACGGCTAAACCGATTAGGCTGAAAATTAGTAGGGAGGTAACTTAAAGCCGGGAGAAGGACATACGATACTTTTTATCCTGTTCAATTGTGAGGTAACTGGGAAAAACAACATTTTAATTTTTCCCAAACAAACTGAACGGGCGGAACGAAGTTCACGGGAGCAGCTAGTATTTCATACAATAATACTCCTAGCGGAGAAAACCAATAGTCTGAGTATAATAAACGTTCAGAAACATCTTTAAGTAATAACTAATAGCGATGTACTAAATAATATACATTTTGATCAGGTTTAATATTTTAATTGATATTTTCAACAAGATCAAACTCTGAGAATTGATTTTGTATTTTTTACTGCAAATGATTAAACTTTTTTGTAAATCGAACCGTTTACTTACTGAACTTTATTAAAAATATGGCAGACGGGAAACTTCAGTAACAATGAAATGACGAAATAAAGTCTTCTTTTATCAGTACAGTTTTAAAGAAATAGACAGTTTTTTTACAACTTTATTTATTTCATGTTTTTGTTTTTTTTATGTACAATTTCATATGTATAATGTCGAAACAACTCCTTTTCGTAGCCTCTAGCAGGGTAGACTCATTAATTAAACGTGTTGCCACATTACTTTCGGTCAGTTCGTGTGAAAATATGTTTATTTGACCTCTGCCCTTTCACAAATCCATGTAAGCCTAAATTAAAATATTACGGTCCCTAAAGTTAGTGAATGTTTTAGATATCAATGATTTATGTTGTTTATTTTTGCCTTAGTCCAATAGCATGGCTGTCCAATGTGAAGTGTAACATTCTGGATTCGAAACCTAGATCAAGTATGTACGTGTAATAATACGTAGTTATACATTTATATGGTTCATTGGTTTGTATGATAGACCTCTTGCCTTCCTGTCTGGTAGCTCGTTAGAGTGAACATAAATTAAATGGGTTATTAACATTAAGGTTATGCATCAGTTAATTTATTTAATCGCCTCTGCGGTCTAGCATTTCAGGTGTTGGACTTTACTTCATGAGGTCCCGGGTTCGATTCCCAGATCGGCTAATAAAAATAAATGTGGTTTTTTCAATTTTCTAATAAAAAAATGTATATGATTGGATATATTATGCCCGGTTGCCGATAGGCTTGCCACCTATCACACTGTGGGACTCAGTGTCTTCGGCTGGTCGTGGGTGCCTTAGTTGTGCCTCTGCCTACCTCTTCGGGGATATGGGGGTGAAGATACTTTTTTTCAATTTAATGACTGTTGTAAAACGGATCAAAATCTATTGTGTAAGGGCCAGCACACATCTAGCCTGAGGTTAATTTACACCAGTCGAAAAAGCTAATTCGATAACAGTATTTCCAAGTGTTTAGGTTCTCTGACTAGTAAAGACCTAGTCTTTTTGCCAGGCAGCTCGTAAGAGGCGAGCACTGGTTAAAATATAGGTCATGGCTAACAAAACCACTGGTGGTAGGGTACTGGGCAGTAACCTTCTAGCTAGGATCCACCACCTTACCTATTTATGATGTCATAATAACACTGTCGTGTTCCGACTGCAGGGTAGTGTAGCCGATAGGCTTGCAAAATAAGCATTTCATCCTCAGGACAGCGATGCACCTGTTACAGCTATGGTGTCAATAGGCCACAGTGGCCTCTGTGAGGAAAGCTGAGTTATTGTTTTTGACCTTATTCGCTAACCTCTAACATATAATTATGTTTGTTTGAACTCCTAAATTTCTTAACCAACTTGAATCAAATTGGCACATTTTTTTTTAGCTTGATGCATCTTGAGAGATAGGATAATTTACATCTCGATTGTCGTGGACAGAAGTTTGTACATTTCTGTTTTTATCCCTAAAGCCTCCGTCTACTCCGGCTACTAGCAATTATAACATTTACTTGGCCACTGTTTTCTTTTACTATCAGAAAAGCCTTTACTGTCTTCTTCAATAACTTAATACTCTTGAATAAAACTTAAATTCAATGGCACCATGCTGCAGTTCAACTAGTTTATTACCATCTTACCGATCCCTGCCTCCATACCATCGTGTGTCATGTTCCGTATTGGTGGAAAAGGAGCCTTTAACTTTACTTAACTTTACCAGTAACTTCCATATTTAGACAGCGGTTGTCTCTTACCATCAGGTGGTTGACATGTTACCTACGAGTATCTTATCCCATACAAAAGTTGTTTAATATAAAAAAAAACAATTTATTTAAATGGAAACTTTGTGTTGTAAAAGTTATATATTTTTGAATTTTATTCTTTGATAGTTTAACTGATAAAAAATTAATATGGAGCGAAGTAAAGCTTCCTTTACTGGAATATTGCAGAACTAGTATTTCGCTGAACACATCCCAAGTTTGCAAGTAACGTGAACAATATTAAGTTTGTGTTGATAGTTTTGAATCATGTTGGGTGGATAATGTGCTGGTACTTCCATATAGACATAGTACGCAATGTAATTAGTTTTGAATAATATTTTTAGCTGCTTCGAAAAAGGAGGAGGTTATATAACATCGCCTTTGTGGTCTATTGGTCCAGCGTTGGAATTGACTTTGAGGTCCTGGATTCGACAAAGGGCCGACCAACAAAAAAGCGTACTTTCAAATTTTTAATATAAAAAGTAATTGACGATAGGCATGTCACCTATCACATTGTTGGAATTGTTTTCTTCGGCTATTCTCTATTGTGAAGATACCTTATTTTCCTCCAAACATATAGATATAGAAAGCATTGTAATCAGTTTTGTATACTATTTTAAGCGACTTTGAGAAAGTAAGGAGGTTATAAGTTAGACATCTATATTGTTTTATTATATAGTTTGTCGAAATCGTCGTTATTTTTGAACCGATTTAAAAAACTATGTTTGAAACAGTTTTCTTCCAAGATGGTCCCAGTGCTTGCAATTCTGAATCTGATAATAGAATCCCAGGGAAATAGAGGAAAATACCTTAACTTTTATGATAGATGAAGTCATCTTCCAAGGGAATTAAAATCCGTACTAACCGGAATCGGAATTGGTTTAACTGCTACTAAATGACAAATTAAATGATTGTACAATAAAAGCGTTTTTTTATTATTACTATTATTTAAGAGTTCGTGAGCTACCCCAAGGACTACTGTGACCTAACTAGATCTATTGTGATCACAACTCTTACTCTTTAAGCTTAGATCAATACCGCAAAGTCGACAGTTTCTAAGATCTGTATAATGCTTTTTGGATTGATCAGCTTAAGATCTTGGTAAGATCTTTATTAGTTACCATAGATAGGTAGGTACCAGATGCTTAATTCTAGCCTGAATAAACGCGGGACAGTCGCAGAGAACGTTCATTACCGTCTCTTCTACTTCAAGGCAAGATTATCAGTCAGATGTCTCTGCAAGGCTCATTCTGCTAAGGTATTTGATTAGTGACCACAGTGACCTGTTATGGCTCAAACCAAGATCCTGAGCTCTTTACGATGCATACTGATTGCAATGGAAGAAATTTTGGCTTCCGATCCCGCAACGAGTGCCTTTGCAGGCTCTTGGTCCGTGGTTTTTTGCCAATTTAATAGACTTTCTTGTTGAGTCCATTTATCGAGCAAGCTCCTAGAAGTGCTTTTTGCAACTCCGCATATTAATGTCTACTCAAGACGAAAGCTCAGCTTTAATAGGTCGTTACTAAGTAGACCACTATTGATAGAGAGCTGTACTGCACCTTGCGCGGTTTGGGGTATTGTTCATCACTTTATATATTCCTGCCTCTTGCTAACGACTCTAGCACATCTTGAGAGTAGGGAAGGCGTCTTGTCTGCCTTTTTTTAATTTCTGATGATTTAGTTTTTAGATAATTTCACCTGGAAAATGGCGATAATAATTACATATAAAAAGTAAGTCAGTATCTTAACGCTCATATACTTGAAACGGTAGACAGAGGCACAACCAGAGCACCTACGACTAGCCGAAGATACTAAGTCCCACAACGTGATTGGTGGCAAGCCTATCGCCATCCGGGCACATATATCCAATCCCAGGCAAAGTTGTTCTTATTAGAAAATTGACATTATTTTCTAATTTTTTTTGTTGCCTGACCCGGGCATCCATGTTGATCGAACCCAGGACCTCAAGAAGTCAAGCGCGACGCCGGACCACTATACCACAGTGGAAATTGAATTCTGATTTTTGAAGATAGGTTGGTGGAACAGTATATTGTCTGAAATTGTATTTTATATGTCGAAGAGATTTGTTTTAACCGAGAAAATGTTTATTATCACCCGTCTGTATGTATTTGTTTAGTAGTACGAATAAACATAGGAAGTATAATTGTACTTGTATAAGATCTCTAATGAGATACTCCTTAGTCCCCTCTGTACTGTCGACTGATGAAGCCTCGAGCTCAGCTAATTACGGAAGTGAATATAAAGTTCTATTTCCTGTCTTTAGTGTACTATCTGTACGTGACTATGGTGAAATAAAACCAAAGCATTGGAACAAGGAACAACAGATTCAGTTTCATTTGTCTTTCATAAAGTTTTCATATGAAAAATGAACCTGCTTCTTATTAATCCCCGATGGAAATGAGAGGGGTTACATCTTTGACGTGCCTGTGAGTGCGTCTGTCTCTGAGATCATAACCTTTGAACGGATGGGCCAATTTCGAAGTGGTTTTTAGCTGACTTAATTGAGGCAGTTCTTAGCTGAATAGAATGTAGGTTTTGTCGAAGCTTAGTTTATTTGTTATAAATTTTAATGTCAATCTAAAATACTTAACAAGGTGATAAACCGATTTTAGTGTTACTTTTAGTAGCATATAAGGAAGATTATAGAGTAACATGTAAGTTTTTCCTGGATTCAGTCGATTATTCAGATCGGTGACGCAGTGCATTTATTCAGAAGTAGCTCTAAACATTCATTTAAAAAATACCATGCTTTTTATCAATCAAACTAGTAGTAGTGTAAGCAGCCACAGGATAGCAATGCACTATGGTGTCTATAGACCGCGGCTGTCTCTTGGCATCAGGAAGGCCATTTTCGCACGTTTAAAGTAGCAAAGAATGTTAGCAGTTCAACCTATAAAATATAACGTCGTTTACGTTATATTTCATAGGTTGAACTGCTGTGCCTACACGGTTTAAATGTTAAAAAATAATATTCCTCAAGGATTGTGATAATTAAAAAGTTTCATTTCTGGGTGTAAATATAGCTTTAATTTATGATGATTAAAATAATTTTCCTCACTGAATAAAAAGGTTAGGTGGGAATTCAACAGAATTTTATACTCGATGAAACAATAAAAATGAGTTAAAAGAAAATCCTCTCTTGAGCTCAAGCCGCTATTGTTGCTTTACGACCTACGTGCTAACTGCTTTACTTCACAGCTCAAATAGGGTTGTCAATTTTCAAAAAAGACCTTACAATTTTTCAAAAACATAAAAAAAAACAATATTTACTTAAATACCTACTAAATACCCTCCATAGAATGTTCGGTCTTGTGGGAAGAATGACAGAAAAATATTGACAAAGCAGATATATATTGATTGATATACATTGCGAATGTGGCTGGATTTAAGAGGAGGTTGACGGTCCACGATCAGATCACTCGAAGTCAATAAAAAAGTAAAACTATGATTTAGGTAAATAGTATTTTACCATAATATAATGTTTATGTTACGAGATTGCGATCAAACAGGCAGCTCTCTTGAGAGTAAGAGATAGTCATTGTTTTTAGTCTGGGGTTTTCAAAGCCAAGCACATAAACATGGCGAGGGCAAAAATAACAGGGTTGAGCTGTTTCACAGCACTGACTACACCTGTTAATTAGTATAAAAATGCTATGTATTTCTATCGTTCTGTACTTTATCTTCGTTATAAAGCTATCGTTGCTTAAGTCTGTTTGGAAGTATAAATAAAATAATTTCTAAGATAACATTTTTACTTAGCCTTGCTTTTAGATAGACGTGCTACATGTCAATCTATATTTGTAAAAATCAACTGGTGTTCGTTCGTGTCGCTAAACCTCGGGAACGGCTAAACCAATGCAGCTAATTTTGGTTTCGAATTATTTGTTCAAGTTCAGGGAAGGTTCTAAAGATAAGAAAACGGGAAAAGATGAGAGTAAACTAGGAAAAACAACATTTTATTTTTTATTCCACAAACTGAACGGGTGGAACTTAGCCGGGGTAGCTGGTATTTTTTCAAAATTTTCACAGTTTCTAATGGGATATCAATATGTACATCTGTTTACTATCGTCTTCACCGAAAGTATCATTCGAAATCAAGAAAAATAGATTTTTGGACTACTTATAAATCCTAAAGTTGGCAGCCCTAGTCAAGACAAGCTGAAAGTGTTTTAGCTAACTTTAATATGTATTCAAATAGTCGCGTAACTTGAATATACGAACATTTTCACTTCTATAAAATTAAGATGTATTGATTTGGGTCTACCAATCCATTTTAAGTTACAAATGAATGAATAATTTCATTTGGTTATTGTCAATCAGAAAAGTAAGTGATTGTATGAGTTTTTTATTTAGACGGTTAATAATTTTTAAATATCTCACAGATTTTTAAATATTTCACCGTGTTGGTCCCGGCTCCTTTTCTTTCAGATATAAACAGTATTTTTAAAATCAGTTCTGAAATGACGGAGAAATTAATTAGCATACAAATAAAATATTAGTCGAAACTCCTTTTTGTTAAAATCGGTTAAAAATGTATCTCATCTTTCTCCGAAAAAGTTAAAAATAGCGATGTATTACTGAAAACATTTGCTTCATTTTCCGTGTCAGTCTGAATTGTTTAAAAAGAACAACTATCTTCCTACCTGACAGCTCGCTAGAGGGGAGAATATGTTACGTGGATCATTATTATAAACAAAAACTCGTGTGATACAGCGTGGCCACTTTCATAGGTAGAGATTACCCAGGACGAGCTGGGGAATGCTCCAGCTCATCTTGCTCCTAAGCCCGTTTAGGTAATATTTGGTTTTTAGTCGGTTCGGGTCCGATATAACCTGCTGCTCTCCCCGAGAGCGGTGGGTATTCGAAGGGATTTTCCAAACGTTAAGAAAAGATCACCCAGCACCACTTTTTTTGCTGCCATAATTACAATTGCATTGTATACAATAATGGCCTGGAGTGTAATAGCCAATTGAATTGTACATTTGGTAGTCCAGCAAGAGGAGAGCAACGCACCTATAACGTCTATAATATCTAGAATCCACAGTTGTCTTTTATCGTCAACAGAACCGCATACCTGTTCACTATCTCATCCCATAAAAATAATAAAAATAACAGTTGAGATAAAATCCTTTTAGCATTCAAATTCATAATGTTTAGCTTAACATTTAAATAACATTTCCACTTTCTGAAAGTAATGAATAAAAAATGTTTATAAACTGGAGCAGTCACAACTCAGAGATCCAACAAATTAGCAATGTACTTACGAATTGGGCCGGTGTACTGAGGTAGGTTGTTTTACTTCTGGGGGGCAGTCTTTTATTCTCAAGTCTTCTAGCTTTGGCACTGGAATTAAAAAAATATTTTACAATTCTGAAGGGGATAAAATGTAAACAATTTTGTTCGTGTAAAAAATGCTATGGAATATTAAGTTTTAATGAATATAAGGAGTATTAAATTTTAATTATTTATATAGGTAGAAAATATTAAGTTTTAATAAAATGATAGTGGAAATGATTAGGTCATAATGACAGATAAAGATTGACAAAGCAGGAATACAATGCGAATGTGGATGGATATGGCATATTCTCCAAGTGTGGTGTCAAGAGTTTCAAGAGATCAAGCGAGAGTTTGTCAGGATCGTGAGATTTGGCACTAGATACTTTCTGCCTACCTCGTACGGAACTTGGCGTAAAGATATGTACGTATGTATAGTACCAAACTAACTTATTTCAAAAAATATCTTACAGTGATATTTGTGTAAAACTAACATGATATGTTTTCATATAAGGTTTTTCTAACCTAGGTGCTTAAATTTAGAATATTAAGTTTTCTGAATGTTAGTACTATACCAACATATTTTAGAATATATTATACACCGTGTAAATGACAGCGTTACGAAAAATGCAGTAATGGGTTCTGTACTTGATAGACATGCATTTGTAGTTGGAATTTTGTGTCGGAAACTTGATGATTTTTTAAAAAAATCTATCTTTTTATTGATTTCACTATTTACTCTCAACTCAACTCAACTCTCAACGCAACTCGATTTTTATTTAATATCTAATAAATAAAACATTTCACTAAAAACAGCAATGTAATGAAACAGCGTATTAGGTCGGCACTTACAGCTCGCAACGCGCTTCTTACCGCATATACTTTATTCGCTGTACATTGCGGGCTGAAAAACTGCTAAATATTTATCACTTGTTTCCGACAAAAACTGTAAAAGGAATTTTGAAGTGTAATATGTATCTAAACTACCACATACATTTTCGTTACGGTGTCAAATATACCCTGTATATTACAGTGACAATTGTGTAAAAATAAAATAATCTATTTTATATGAAGTGAAAAATACATTCCAAAATAGGTGTTTAATGTTTAGTCAGTTTTTGATACATCTTATAAAAGATGTACACAACAATTAATGACGCAAATTATTTTTTGGTTTACAAAAGTACTGTATGTTTTATAATTTGATTTACTGCTGTTATACAAACTCTTCAAACACAAAAAATTTAAACGTAAATGACGAATCTAATTATTTGCTCACTTCTAGGCTAACTTCACTAAGGAAAATGAAAAAATAATTTTGATGGGCGTGAGAAAATGTCCCTTAATATTATCCCCTTGTCCCTGTCCCTTAATATATATCTTTTATTAGATGTACTTAACACTGTATAAACATTTTAAACAACTGAAAAAAAACAAATAATTAAAAAATAAATATCCTTATTACGAGCTAGAGCTGACAATTTTCAACCTAACAAAACTCTCAATAAAATAGGGTATTTATTTAATAGCATTCAAAAACATATGAAACAGACAATATTTATATAGTAACACACACTTTACTTATAGAAACAAAAAATGCCAATGGTACGTTGCTAACGCTACTGTTACGGTATTGTTACGCTCTACATTTGCATACAAATATATGGTAGACAGATAGCATCGAGTACCTGTAATCACAATTCCTGTAGCGTGCCTCCACTTTCATACAAACACCTTCCTATCGGAGACTCTTGACATCGCCCTTGGAAAACCTGTGTGACTTGATCGTGGAATAAGAACCTAGGTCTCTCCAGGTACCTATATTATCCATATTCTCAGTGTAAGCCTGCTTTGCCAACATTTGCAGATAAACGCAAATGATTTGTGGGTGATTTCCATATTAATAAAAAAATCATAATTTTATGTACTAATTCGGTATAATATGATAAATATATGTAACTCACCATCGTGTAAAGAGGTATAAGAGGTATGAGGACGG